>VWYH01009553.1:301942-545258 GCA_013399365.1 Pampusana beccarii | reverse complement strand
GGGAAGGAAAGAAAAGAAAATAAACTTTTTTTCAGCATTTTTGCCATAATCTGAATAATTTCATGCTTTTGTGTCTTTTAAAATCTATTGCAAACTGCGTGCTTGGCTGAGGGAATGATATTCCAAGAGTCTGCTCAAAAAAATGTTCTCTTTTCTGATCCTCAACAGAGGAGTTTTCACATTATTTCCTGAATGCTGCAGGAAATCCCAACCGTGTTTTCTTTCCAAAGCAAACGTCTGCTTGGGACAGGGCTTTGTCTGAGCACAGGAATGGAAAAAAATGACGCGCATCTTCCATTTGCCTGGGAGCTGGATCTGTCCTGTGGTTATGGCTTTGGGAAGAAAACCTCAGAGCTGAAGGAAAATGATGACGCAAGTTACATGGAAACCCATTCTCTAGGAATGCTGATTTTATTAATCCCTGTCTCAGGATATCTTCTTAAAATGTGTTTGAGAGAAGGGGTTGTCTCCTGGTTTTGCAGGTAGACTCTTGAATTCCCAGATAGAGGAAGTCAAAGTTAATTTCGGATCCTCTTTGGGGACTGTTCTTCCCACCAACACACGTGACAGCACTGCTCGTGAGGTCAGTGTGTGCAAACTATGGGGTTTTTGACCAGAATGGATACCAAGAGACACTTTATTACCTGGTAAACAAAGCGCACTCCCCCTCCTTCTGGAATAAAGAAATCCATGTCCTTCAGAGGCCCAGTTACATGCAGGTCCCCAAAATTCTGGCATATAGCCTGTGAGAGAGAGAGAAAGGGATGGAGGAAAGCAGCTGAGGGATGTCTGCCATCACCATGCAAGGACAGCAGCTCTCCATCACTGAGCCTTTTGCAAGTTATTTTGCTGCAGCATAATGGATGAGACACTTGTTGGCTTGTACTGAACATCTCTGGATTCTTTAGTACACATCCATTTTTAAAAGCAGCGTTATTTATTAATTAATTTGAAAACAAACATTTGGGTCCTGCTCTTTTCTAAGAACTATGTACTTAAATAATATTTGATCTATTTTCGAGAGGAAACAGAAACACTGAAGAGCTGAGGAAGCTGAGAGCAAGAGGAAATTCATGAAAGCATTTCTGGATCACCCTGTGTCCCCAGCAGGACCAGCCATGCATGTCCCATCCAGGAGCCACACGGTTCTGTAGCCACAAGTGTGTAGAGGCCTAATGCCCCACCCAGGGTTGGGAAGGAATTGGGGCCACAATCTTTGTAATTTCCTGAGTAAATTCAAACCTCTTTTGTAAGGGAAAGAGGTGGACCTTCCCACGTCCCCTACCCCGCCACCCTCAGTGCCCCAGTGAACTGGGCAACCAGCTCGGGCCCTGTGCCTTCACAGCAGCTGCTTGTGAGAGTAAACTGCAACAAGAGCCAACACGTCCTGATGATCCTTGGCTTCTATCTCGTGGCGAAATGTCATCTAAACCTGTCTCAGCCTCTGTTTTCTTCCCAATGGCTAACAATGCTTTCACATAGTGTTTTTTCTGGGGAATTTTTAAAAAGTTTGATAACCACTCCCTTCCTAGTGCCCAAAGACCTCCAGACACACTCCTGCCCTGATGTTGGGGGCTGTTTTTGCTTTCAAACAAAAAAAAGCAAAGCAAAAAATCAGCCTCCCAGAGCAGCGTTTGCACACCAGAAGATTCAGCCTATGGGTCAGATATTCTGCCTGTTTCTCCAAAGGCAAGACCAAACTCTCCTGAGTGTCTGCTCATCTCTCCCTGTCACCAAGGTCTTGCCAGTGCTGAGGATCTGCCTGCCAGAATTAGGGCTTCATCATTTGGTTGCACAGGTAAAACTTCTTTTCTCCGAGTGTGAAAATTACTTTATTCTGCTTTATAGATTCGAACTGCCATTGCCACCCTGTCTATCACTCCATGGAGTCGGGCTCCAGGAGTGCATATTCTCTACTGCATGACTTTTCCCCTGGATTTGGTCCTATTGCTGCTGGGACAGCTATTCAGCCTCTCACAGAAAAGCGCAGTCTACGTATTACCAAGGGAAAACTTAATTCTGCCTATGACAAAAACATAGCTAAGTTCAGCACAATTTACCCTAAGGCGCTGCTCTGTGTGTGTGTGTGTGTGTGTCACAAGTGGTGTTTGAATAACACCAGATTCTGTTTAATAATAGCCAGAGATCCTGGCCTCCTGGCCTACAAGGGTTTATGACTGTTTTTGCGAACAGGAAAACTAAAATATTGTGAGAACTGGGGAAGGAGGGGGAGAAATGCTAGTGAACACTGATGACAATAGAAAAATATCCAAAAAGGTAATAGGTGCACATGCCAGGAAAGAGTACTTTAAAGCTACCCCTTACTATTTTTGCTAAATGCTGGCTGCTGGCTTCTGCCAAGGACAAGATAGGAGGACCCTCAGTCTGACCTGCTGCGGCCATTCCCGTGTCACCCTGGTGGGCACAACCTGGCTCCTGGAGGCTTTTCCCAGGACCCTTTTGTGGAGAGGTTTTGCTTGGTCAGGTTCCTTGCCGTGCAAGAACAAAGGCTGATGCTATAAAACTCAACAGGTTCAAAGTGCAAGCTGTGGAGCAAGTAAGAGATATCTCTTCCTGTCAATTAAAATTACTTTATGTGGACCATAAATATTTCCAAACGTATGTCTACAGCATGAATCACTACTCAGGGGCCTGAAGGGGAAATAGGGTTTTCTCCTTGGTCTGTATCCGGCTGGCGTCTCCTTTGAAGGGGGCTATACTGCCTGTAGAATGGCTTCATGGAGGTTGGCACCCCCATGGGCAGCAGGTTTTCAAATGGGAAGGAAAACGGAGGTACTCACTACTGCACATCAATCTCATCCCTCAGGGTCTCCATATTCTAAGACACTTTTTAATAGACTTGAATTTGACTCAATTTTTTATCTTTTCTGTTAATTTCAATTGTAAAGTAGAAACCACCACTGTAACCTTTATAAATATCAATAAATCTATATAATATAATAGGTGAGGTCCATAAGATAACATAACTAATACATTTCAGTTCCAGAAAATCCTCTGAAGAGGGATTCACATAGATGGACTAATGAGGATAAATAATTAATATGCATGGTTTGAACTATGTGCCATTACATGTCTTAGAATACATTTCATATATCAGCACAGGTATGGATCATAATATAGAACACAGGATACAGATGTCTTCATTGTTTGGTAATTTGTTGCAATACTTTTAAATCTTTTCTAGCATTAAATCCATTTATTGGGAAAAGTAATATCTAAGGAGGAAGTACAAAAGGCAAAATAGATAAATGATTGTCCTTTAGCCTTTTTTAAGGTTTTTTTTCCCCAGTGATTGACATGTCTTCCTAGCTTTTGGCTGTGGGGTCACACATAAATGTCGGAGCTGTGCTCCCACACCCAGAGTCACAGCCACCGTGCTGGCACACGTTGCCAGCCTGGCCTGCAGACCAGGACACGCATGGGCTGGAGCTCCAAGGCTCGCAGGCAACCTTTGCTGTTTGCTCCTAGATAAAGGAAGGAAAAGCTGTAACTCACCCAGTGAATGACAAGCAGAAATTGAAGTCCACACAGCTTAAACATACTGGAATATGCTTTGCTTCAGCTCCTGAAAAGAAGAGGCGATAGTCACATAGAGCTGGCCTGATCTATTTGTGAATAAAAGCTACATACAGCTAAGCTTTCCCGAAGCTATAGAGAGAGGGCAGCCAAGGAGGGAGCTTTGAAGGACCAGGAGCAGCTCTGCCCATGGGAGGTGAGACTGGTGGCGTCCCTGGGCTGGCCGGAAAGGTCATGCCCATCAGGTCTATCTGCAGTGGTGCAGGAGGAGTCACATGCGGTGAGAGCCTCAAACAGCTGTCAGAGATTGAAACCAACACAAAACTCCAAGCCATGCAACCTCGTTGTTGCAATGATTCTATGTCACGCAAGCCCTATTTTCATTTCTGCTTTACGGAATGCAAACACACGTTCACAGGAAACACTATAACCGCAAGAAGACGATGGCCTTGCAGGGGCCTTTGCAGGAGTTACAAAAAGCAGCTGTTCAGGTCAGCTTGCAGAGGCAGAGGTGTCTGCACCCCTTAAAACAACATGGCTACTGGAAACAAAATTTCCAAGTCCAAGGAGCACTGCCTGCCTCAAATTTCAAAAAAATGCCGAGCATACACTGCCGTGAGTTGTGTTGCATCCTCCTGGAAAACAGATGGATTCCTCAAAAATGCAATCCCGCTTTCTCACTGCTGCTAGATTTTAACAAAAAGGACAAGTCCCGTTCTGGAGAGAGGCGGAGCTGACGTACAGTGCTGCCATTTCAGTGGTGTTTCATGTTATGTGGCTCACACCTACAGGTATCCTTCAGCCACCACAGCTCTGCCTCATGGAGGCTCCCAAGGAGAAGACAGTGTGGAGGCACAGCTGCCTTCAGATCTATTCCTGCTTGGGCTTTCCATCACACCTCTTCTTTCCCTTTCCTTTTCTTTCCTCAATGGTTAACCAAAAAGTGAACCTGTAAATATAGAAACCACTGCCCACACTGCTGTTCTTTCCAGCACTCATTTTAGGATGTGCCACAGGACTTTATCTTGCAAACTCCACTCTGAGCAGGGTCTTACTGTGTGTGCAATTATACTGAGCTCTTTCCTTGGGCTGAGGCTAGCCGCGTGGGTACTGCAGGAAAATAAAATGACACTCCTCTGAAACCAGAAGTGATCAGGAAAATCACAGTATCACAGTATCACAGTATCACAGTATCACAGTATCACAGTATCACAGTATGCTAGGGATTGGAAGGGACTTCAAAAGATCATCCAGTCCAATCGCCTGCCAGAGCAGGAACACCCAGATGAGGTTACACAGGAAGGTGTCCAGGCAGGATTTGAATGTCTCCAGAGAAGGACACTCCACAACCTCCCTGGGCAGCCTGTTCCAGTGCTCTGCCACCCTCATCGAGAAGAAGTTTCTTCTCAAATTTAAGTGGAACCTCTTGTGTTCCAGCTTGATTCCATTACCCTTTGTCCTATCGTTGGTTGCCACTGAGAAGAGCCTGGCTCCATCCTCATTAGATTTGTCAGGAAACTAGGTCTGAAGGTGAACCCCTGTAGCTGCCTGACAGTAATGCCTGCTGAGCAGGTCCCTCACTGCCCTGCCTGTAGCCAGAGGAGCTGGGGCCTGGCACAGGCCGGGCAGAGGGGTAGAGAAGACACTCTGAACCTCCTGGGAAGACACTTTGAACCAAGACCATTGCTCATATTTCAGTTTGATAGTCGACATAAAAGTGTTCAGCTTCTCCATGTGTCCAGCAACATTCCCGCTTCCCTCCTCCTGGCCTCTTCTGAATGCATTGGCCAGTTTCAGCCATACTTAATAGCAGTGCGGGGACTTCAGAAAACTAATTCCGTATTAATTTTGGGAGGCTGGTGGGACAGAGGACCCCAAAGCATGCCCTCCCCAAGGGTACGGCTGCCATGTGTGCCCAGCAGCTGCTCCCTGGGGGAGGCACAGCTGTGCATGCCCCTTGGCCAGGCAGTAGTGGAGGGACACCAGGCAGCTAAATGTCCTGGGGGGAAGGCTGGCAAGAGGTGAGGAAAAAGGGCACAGCGTGGTCTGGGGATACCATGGTATGGATTCAGGGAAAAGAGAGGGAGCAAGACCTACTATGGTGAGGAGAAAGTTTAAGGAAGGGACACATCCAGCCCTACCAGAGGGGACAAAAAATGCCAGAAAATGCACCCTTTCATGTGGCTGTGTGACTGCGCTGTGTCTCGACCAGGTTTCTCTGTCCAGATTCAACTACAAAACGCGGCAGTGGAAATACAGTCAACCTTTGCTGTTCTCAGGTTTTAACGATAACAACCTTTGCTGTTCCCTTCTCTTTGAATATATATATCATTTCCCAACATCACGACATTTGTGGAGCCAGTTTCAAGGCCAAGCTGAGTGGCTTGATCAACCCTTGACCATCCATTTTCGACTGGAAGCTGCTACCAAGTCTCATGAAGCATCACACTGCCAAGGACCAAAACCTCAAAATACATACTCCTCTGTCACTCAGAATAGTTTCAGTACATATAAACTCATACAAAAGTCTTGAATAACGGACAGTTTCAGGATTAGAGTAGGATCAGCTTCACTAAAAGCAGCCCGAGATCTGGCTGAGGACTGGAGCCATATTTTCGCCTTCATTTCTTAGTTTCATCTCAGTGCTATATCCCTAATAATCCCTTATGGTTCCCTTGCCTGAGCAGAAATCTCTAGGATAACCATCGTACAAATATCCCAGTGACTTTCAATAATAAACATTCAGAGAACAAAGAATATCCTCAGAGGTTAAAGATCAGTAACAATCACAAGTATTTGGTTCCATGGGGAAAAAAAGTTCATTTTCTTTAAAAGATTGATTTCAGATGTTCAAATTCAGTAAAGAGAATACAGAAGAAATTGATCCAAATCAAATACAAACCAGACTAAGCCTTAGCACAGCAGTCATCCATTTTACAAGGACAGCTGAGCTCCTAACACTGCCAGAAAAGTCTTCAGAAAAACCTTTGCTTCAGCTTTTCAAATCTTTCCATGAAATGAAAGTTAGATCATCCCTTACCTGTAACATGAAAGGCTTATTTTTCTCTAAAAATGCTTCTTTCATTCAGCTGTGGGAATCACCTTTGCGCAGGCTGCTTGTGTCCGGTCTGTGCTTCTCCACACAGTTTATAGTTCCTCAGACTCGCCCTCAGCTCAGCAGCTCAAACATTAACAGCATGGAGAATTATTGATTCTTAATGACTAGGTGTGGTATGAAACGGCAGCCATGGAAGGAAGCAGTGTAGCTCTAAGATCGTTTACAGCCTTTGATATTTTTATGTCCTTTGGGATTTTCTTTCTGAATTCATTTTTTTTCAGTGGGACTGCAAGAAATGAACACCCAGGGCACATGTGGGAGTGCCAGGGGGAAAGTTGTTCTTTCTGTAGGAGAGGAGGTGGAAAGGAGAAGGCATGGGCCTCAGGTGGAAATCACCTTTGCTACTTGCCTAGTCGCAGCGATAATCCACATTCAAAAGGCAAGAATTTAGACATACAGGTGGCTTGTTTTCACAGCAGATTTGTGCATGGGAAGGACCCAGCCTACTTATGAGAATAATTTGTCAGACATCGACTCAGAAAGTTCAAATTCTGTCTGAGCTCTGCAACAAATTTACTTTGGGTAACTTTGGGCAAGTCACTCTATTTGCCCATTTGCAGGTACTCATCTCATACTGGATGTAATAATTCCTTTCCCTTCTGTGCTGTCTTTCATGTCTCTGGGTTTTCGGTCCCGCAAGGGAATCAGTCCCTGCTAGTCTCTGCATTATAGCACCTGTAGTAAGAGGAAGTGAAATCAACTGGACGGTAAAGGACTATGGTAAAATAAATAATGAACAAAAATATTTGGAAAAAAAACAGAAGTTTTTTTAAAAATAATGATCTTTAAAATGTTATGCTTTCTGCTAACTCCCTTTCTATTATCATGCTTCTTTCAGAAGCTTTGAACAGGCTTATTTTGTTCTCTCATGAAATGTTACTTCTGCTTTCAATTTTCTCAGTATGTTAGAATGCTCTTGAACATGGCTTAATTATTTGTGCAGCACATTAAGTATTTTGCATCTGAAGAAAGAAGTGATTAGAATCAATTACAGATGGAAGGTGTACAATTCTGGGAAAGGTGAGCTTTCTGTTTGGGCTTCAGATCACACTTTTTCCTCAAAATCAACATTTGTTTCTCCAGAAGAAAACCTCTAGACTGTGCTTTCAGTATGCTTTCAAACACAACTGTTCTCCATTTGCTCACACACTCAGAATGATTCAGACTTTCTCAAAGCTGCCTGCTACCAGTGAGTTATCTTTAGAGCACAGCTCAAAAACAACAGTTTCCATTAAAGCATTAGAACTCATTGTTAATGATTTCAAAGTAAATATAATAAGGGGGAGGGAACTGAACTTTCTTGGAAAAATATTGACTTTAAGTGGCTTACATGCAGATGAATTGTGTACTAGTTGGATATGAATGAGCAGTACTTTCAGTATGAAGCATAAATTTCAGAACAGCAAAAATTCACGCTGCAGAAACAAATTCACATAAACAAATTCCTTATGTAATTTTTTGCCTTCCATTATGTGACAATACAAAATAACTCAAGTCGTGATGTCGGAAGTCAGAGCCACATAAACAAGTTAGGCTTTTGTCTTTCAAATGCTAGTGTTTCTGCTTGGAAGTCTAATGATTAGTAAGCGTAGTGGGGATCTTGAACTAGAAATTTAAGCTAACTAATATGCTTAATTGAATAGCTGTATTTTTAAGTGCACTGTAGGAGGTAAGCCTGCTCAGCCCAGTGTTTTTCTCTGGCTGGAATAATTTCCCAGCTGCAGAGCAACTACTTACAGATTGTAACCACACAGGGAAAAAAAAAAAAATATCCCATGTCAAATACATTACAAAGTCCAGAACCACTTAAGGCTTTACAACAGTCATAACACGGTGCCACAGATAAAATCACAAGGAGAAACTCAGCAGTGAGACTGGTTCCCTAAGCCAGCTGTTTCTCTGAGTAAATCTGATGAAAAGAAGGCAAATGTCCAGGTGTTTATTATGTGAATCATTGGTTGACGAGTCAGTTTTTCCAGAAACAACTCTTCTCATATCATTAGTCACATCCTTTTCACTCTTCTCATTTATCAGCTTTGTCATTCCTCCCTCAATCCTTTTTCATTTTTTCTTTCTGCCCTTTTACTCCTTGTTTCAATTCACCTGATGTGTCTTCACGTATCTGCTCCTTTTCCAAAAATAACGGGACCTGTCTGACCTCAGCTTCTTTCCCTTTCTGCTTGTTTAGAAAATATTTCTTTTATAGATTTCTTGTGGCATGAGAATTCCACAACATCATCAGTATATGTCAAAATGAGCTAGCACCAGTGGAAGAAAAAGAAGCATAGAAAAATAATGCTTAAAAGAAACTCAAATTTCTAGTCATCTAGTTCCTTTACTTGTCCTGAGGCAAAATCAGCTACACCTGCAACCTCCCTGGTTGTTAAAAATGCAAATAATGGCCACTCCTAGTCTCTGTAAGTAATCCATTGCAGTACTTCTAGACATCTGCTCATTCATAACTGTTGTCCTCTGGACACTGTTCAGTCACCCTCCACTTTTGCTGATGACCTCATCAGATTCTACCAGGTGAGACTTCCCGATGCTGCTGAGGACAGGCTCCTATAAACAATATTTCCTGAGCAACGCGAATCATGCTAGTGCACTTGTGAATTATTTTCATTTTATATTCATTGCTTTGGTAGTTGCACTGCCACAATTCTGATTTGGTCTGTATTTGCCTATGTTATATACTCAACTTTAGTGGTATAACCTACTTATGACTTTGTGCTTCCTTTGTGAGTCTAAGAACATTGAAGAGCTCTCATGTAACAAAGTAGTTTATTCTTACTACCCTTCCTAATACTATGTCTGCATTGGGACATATGCCTTTCATTTACAGAGATCTGTTCATACCTGCTAATGCTTTTCTTTGGTTTGTTTCTTATGAAATTCTTCTTCTAGATCATCTTATTTTATAGAAATCTGCTTTTTTGTGTCATTTGTAAATTTTTCCATTTAACCACTTTCTCTTTGCAAGGCCTAGGAAAGCAGTGGAGTCACCACCCCTGGAGGTGTTTAAAAGGCATTTAGACGAGGTTCTTAGGGACACGGTTTAGTGCTAGAGTTAGGCTAGGTTATGGTTGGACTCAATGATCCTGAGGGTCTCTTCCAACTGAAATGGTTCTATGACTGTGGATTCTCATCACAGTATAATTACCAGGCACTTACATCACCCCTGTGTCCTGTACTTTACACTTCAAAATAGGTATATTCATCCTCATCAACATTTCACTTCTTTTTTTCCTAATAGTTCTTTCCGAAGCACTTTAACCTTCTACAAACAGTCCAATCTCAAATTATTCAGTCAAATCTCCGTGGTTCTCAGAATCTTAAGAACATATGAAGTGCTACAGGGGCACATATTACTTGCACTTAAGATGTTCTTCACACCTTCCTTTTACATCTCTCGCTCTGTTTTGATAGCCTTGCCTTTTCTACTGTTTATACCCCTGTCCTCATAGAGATAATTCATGTTTATGCAACATTGCAAGATGTGGTGTTGGAGAGAGGGAACTTGGACAAAAAGCACAAACCAAGAAGACAGGAAAAAAGCATGGCACTGACTGCCCAACAAGTTCCCTGAAAATATTCAGCAGAGGTATCCAGCAGTTCACAGTACTGCTGCTTGAAGGCCAGGGTGAATGAAGTTACACCACTTGTGCAACCTTGTTCTCCTCCACAGGAGATGTGGCTTTCTGACTGGCCTATGAATGCCTGAGCTTGATATTCAGTTCTGACCTGCTAATTTTATTTCTCAGATCAGTTATCCTGTCTGGGGGAGCAGGTAACAGACCACCGGGAGCTCAGGTGAAGTACCTTATAAGGTCCCCCACACTGCCTCAGAAGCAGAGGAACCCTGCTTGCTTTCTTCCTTGGAACTCCAATTGTGAATTGCCTGTTTGCTGGAAGACATGGGCTCTGTCCTTCCTCAGGGAAGCTGGCAGACTGTTTCTACACCACTGAGGGGCTTGCTCGTCCCTCACTGTTGCTTTCCTATGTCTCCAGCATCTTCACTTGGCTACCCTTGGAGGACTCTGTCTCCGTTATATTGATGAAATTCTCCCAGCTACACATGTGTCTCCGTGCAGCCACTCTTCCAGGAGCCCCTCCTTCAGGCAATACATCGCTCTCAGCTCACATTGACCAGTTGTGCCTCACAGTTCAATAAATCCCCCCTAGCACTTGTGGGGGGCTATCCCAAGCTGGTTTCATTTAGCAGGTACATGTGGCCCCCTCAAAGCAGGAGAAAGCTGAGTCAGCAGCACACCTTGCTCTGATGAGGCAGTACAACCCTACCTGTGTTCCCAGAGGTTCTTCTTGAAGGCCTCAGTCGGCCCCAGCCCCGCAGAAGTTGCCTCACACATGTAGTGATCGCAGCCACGGCACCCATCTCTCCCAGGCACAGGCATCTGACCTCTCCCACTGCACACGCAGACCGCATGGGCTTGTCTTCTTCATCATGACAGAAGAGCCTGTTGAGAAGTTCCCCCATTTGCTGCCATCAGGTCCTGGCTCCTGTTTGGTGCTGAGCTAGTGCTGTTTAACTCCTGGGCCATTAAACTTGCACAGGTCAAGATGATAGATTTTAGCCTCCCTTTTTCTTCTTGCAAGCAATGACATAATGGAACCAAATGGCTCTTCTGGAATAAACAGTGCATATTCTAGAGATTACTTGTGTTTACGCTACTTATTGCAAGACCTCCAAAGGAGATTAGAACTTGAGCTCCACACTGAAACGCAGGGAAATTCACTTTCTTTCAGCGTGCGCGTGTCCTTTAGCTAATTCTCATGAGATCTTGGGGTGGCATGTACATTAGAAGTTACGAACTGCGTTTTAAAAAATCACATTTTTTTCCTTATAAATGCTGAAGAAGCAATTTTTTAACCTTTTTCTTTCACGACTCAATACATATAAAGACATGCCCACAATTTGCACAGCTCAAAATACATAACAGTGTGTCAAAACAAAATAGGAAACCCAAGTCTTTTCTCAACTATGGCTGCTTAGAAAGCATGATAGTATTATGACATGAAACAACAATTAAGCTGGCAGGATGACACTTTTTTTCACTATTCACACATGTATGTAAATGCAGATGGCCTTAGGACCCATGAAGTGAATGGTCTTAGAGCCCTCAGTCATGTGGATGTATGTGCCAACCTATATGACATTGAAACAGGCACAATAAAACAAACTAGTCTCTAGGGTTTTGTTTATTGCTGTGATCACAGATTCTGCTCCCTGGACTGTAACATATAACAGTCACTGGATAAAAATCAGAAATAAACCTGGGAGCAAAGGCCAGATGCCAAAACTTCCCCCTGCAAACTGAAGCAGGACTCAAGTGCTCTTCGTTTCCTTTCCCTGCTCCTCAAAAAATTGTGGCCAGGCAATCCCCACAGACCCTGGGGCAAGACCTGGGGCTCTAGGTCCCAGGTGTAGAGACAAACACTTTGCTGCAGGCATCCAAGCCCTAGAGCCAGGGCAGATGCCCATGTCCAGCCTGTACTGAGCCTTCCCTGGTCCCCAGCACTGTGCAGCTCGCTGCTTCACCTGCTCACCTCTTGGGTTTGCCCTCCCCAGGTGTTTCATTGTCCCTGTTAGCTGGGATGAGACAAAGGTCTTGGAGCTTTGGGGGTGGATTTTACTCTGCAGCTCAAGTGCTTAAGATAAAAGCCCAGTGGTGTTTATGCTTTTTCCTGTATCATGTTCTCAACCTCTTTACAAAAAACTTCTATTCCAACGTGCATATGGTGCAATATGCATATAGTGCATGTGCATAAATGTAATATGTATATGGTGACTGACTTACAAATTAAAGCCAAACCAAAATTCACTGCACCATGCACACATTTCTGCAGTGCCTGGCCAGCCCTGTGTCCCACAGCTCTGCTGGGACCCTGGAAAACTGGCCTTTAATGAAAACTCCTTTAAAAAACCAGCAAAAGCAACTGGAAGTTGATGTTATTTTTTTTCTCTCCTTCCATCCACCTGATTCTGAATACAAAATCAGTTTTTGCTGCTCAGGCTTTCCTGACTCTCGCTTTGCCCTGGCTGTGTAAAACCAGCAACAGGACATCAGCCCAACACCCTCATCTCAAGTTTGGTGAGTCTTCTAAATGGTGGGATTTCTTGTTGCAATGATAATATAAACCTAAGAAACTGAAATCTTGACCAGTAAAGACAAAACTGCTTCAGGTTCATGGTTTATAACCAGCTTGTTCTGCTGGGATGGGTTAAAAGAAATCACTCTCTTTCACTGTGCTGGGATCAAGCAATCCTGACTCATTTCCCCCTGGTTTTAGCCCTTTTCTTCCCCACGTAGCCAGTGTTCAGACTGACACTGCTTTACATTATAGGGTGGAACTTTTACAGCCTGATAAGATACCAAGTGGCTCCCTTGAGCCCGGTACCTCGTAAATATTTGTCCCAGCAACTGAAACAGTGAGAAGCGCAGCAAATTTCAGTTCATCAGGAATTCTTACTGATAGCTGAGTTCCCAGAGTATGCTTCCCTAAACAATACCGCATTTCCAACACTGAATTGTCTTCGAGCTTTTGACAGGGGTAGGAATTGGTAGCAGGGAACTGAATATTTGCACTGATTTTGACTGGCAGTGAAGGTGTGCTATGTTTAAATATCACATTCAGGTTTTGCTTTAGTGCACATTTTATTCAGACGAACTGCCAGATGGCCGTAAATGTAACGCTTGCTGAAAAAATTGTCACAAATAACTTCTATTACCTCTCATCTCAGCAGGACCATGAAGTCTCGTTGCAGCCATACCTTCCACTGAAAGTATTATGGACTCTCAGAGGGGCCCTAGAAGTGGACTTGAGCCTTCTAGGAATTTGGCTATTTCATTTCACAGTCAGGTTATATGTCTCACATTATAAACTTGAATCAATGCTAAGACTGGCGTTTATCTGTTGGAAGGAATTTTACATTCATCAGACACAAATACTCCCATTTATTTAAATTAACTACTTTGGTTGTCAAGACCTAGTCACACAGGGGAGCCATTAGAGGATAAGGCCTATGTTCTGCGAGAGAGGCCTGTGCATATTTTGTGTTGCACCCACCTAGAATGAACATTATTTAAAGTACTAATTCTTGTGCTTAAAATACAAAATGCCAGAAATACCTCATAATTTTAACTTCTGCCAGCAGTGGATAACCAGCTTTCATTGGCACGCCACACACAAGCTAGGACCCCAAGGGACTATTTCTGTGACTAAATAGCTGTGGTATTGGGCTATCAGACTACGTACTTCATGTTCACTTCTTCTGCACTTCCAAAGATTGCAGTGCAACCTTTTTAGCTCTTTCTCTGCCGCTTTTGTGACTTATATGGAAATGCCTCACTGAACATAAACCTCTGTTTGTTTGACTTTAATGGAAACTACACGACTTAATGCCCTTTTCCATCTCCCGCCTTGAAGTCTCAAGCTTGCGTCTGTTTCATTACCTTTCAAGTTAAAAGGGCAGTCAGTAGAATAAATTTGTCAATTCAGAGCTACCTCTGCCTTTTTGCATCTCAAGGCCAGTGCAGCCAGAGGACGAGCCAGTGGTTTTATCACAGCAGTGCCCATGAGCAGAGCTGCAGCCGTGCTGGCCTGAGCTCCTGGTACCCACGCCCATCCGAGACCTCAGGGATGCAGGACCAAAAAAGCTGAAACCAAATGCTGTGCATTCAGGAGTTAATGTCATGGCTGAAGACAACAGAAAGACAGGACAGACTTCTTCCCAAGGAGCCCAAACACAAGGTTAAAGGTTTCACTAAGACACAGAAGCACAAAACCGTTTCCTTTCACCCCAAGGCTGCAGCGAGCTGTTGTAGCCGGCTGGGCTCAGGTCAGAGCAGCGGCTCCCGTCTGCCTTCAGGTTTGCATTTCCTTTCTGCAGCTATTAATACTTCCCAGATCACACCCCCCGCACAGGTAAGGCAGGGCAGGGCTGAGCAAACAAGCACCCAGCAAGCTCACTGTCGTTGGTGGATTCTCCTCCCAGTCCAAAGGGAGACCAGCATGCTTCAGTAGCACGTCTGTAAAACAAAAATTAGCTTGTTGAAGAATGGTTTTCCTGGACTCAGCAGTTTGTGGGATATGGAATAAGTTATATCGATGACTGGTTAATAATGCATTTACATTTAGATAATGCATTTTAGGAGTTATAAGTATTTTGCAGACTTGGGTTAATCCAATTCTGCAAGAGCTCTGCAAGAAAAATTATCTGCTTTCCACAAAAATAGTGCTGTCACAAATTCCAGGAGCTCAAAAACTCTAATTCAGGCTCCAAAACACCATTGTATGCTTTAAAAAGTATTAATAAGAACAAAAACATGAATGTATGTGTTTTTATTCACCTTTTACTGTATGACTCATAATGTTTCTTTTCAGTTATGAAGATTAGATGTTTTTTGAACAAAAGGAAACTTACCACGTATTCATAGAATTGTAGAACTTATCAAACGAAAAATAAGATTGTTTCAACACAGTGTGCTGAGAGACCAAAAACATAACGTTGTCTGAATTTTCAAATGAATTAGTATGCTGTTTGGGACTACAGATCTTTAATCTAAAGGATAAAGAGGTTGTTATGAGTCTAAGGACTTTGAGTTATGTTTGTGAAACAGTAGTACTGGTAGTAAATTTTTGTGAATGATTTTTTCCACAAAGTTAAACAGCACAATGAACAGCTAATGTAGAAAGAGAAGCAACACATGTCCAAGACCTTCGATGTCCGTGCAATCTACTGTCACAAGATCACAGAGAGGAGAGATGAGGTGAGGACAGGGTGTTGTTCTTTGTGACAGCTGGCTGGGGTTTTCTAATAAAACTGAAGGGTGTTTTTTGTTCTTTGTTGCCCAAAACATGTTTAGCTACATTCCTACTTATTTTGGAAACATTTTAAATTTTACTTCAGTCTTTAGATTTCTGCCTTTGATATGTTTTTGCTGAGTTTATCTTAGTTTTAATCTATTTGCATATTTTGGTTACAGTGCTGCATTACTTGTGCAAAAGTGTCTCTTTTTCTTTTTTTTTTTTTTTTTTTTTTCATATTTAGAAACTGAGAAAATCTGCTCAGGAGGTGAGTCCACCACTTTCACTCTTATGACAGTGGGCGAGGGGGGCAGTTGTTTACCGGCCTGCACTCCCAGGTGGGAGCTGGTGTGTCCCCTTCTCACCCCAACTACCTGCACTGGAGGGAGAGGGCTCCCAATAAGCCTCAGATGCTTTATGTGCAAACTCTGACACCTGATGTCCAACCCAACTTGACTTACAGCACCGTGCAGCGCCTTGTACCACACTGACTCAGGCATTTGGAGATGCTCCTTCTACTCTGCTGCAAAGTCGTCAATTTCCAGGCACCAAAGGAGGAAACATTTCTTCCTTTGGGGTAAAGACCACTTTTGTTAGACATTGACACTTCTATTGATTCTCTCTTAAAGGATAGCTTTATTTTAAAGTTTTTTTTTTCCTAAGAATTGAATTATGGTTTCTTAAAAAACACAAATCAGCTTATCTCATTAATTCCCACTAAGAGCCCTTTTGCTTCCAGTAACATCTTAACTCAAAAAGAAACAAGGGAACACAAGAATATTACTATTACATTTGATAATCTAGTTATTTTTAAAAGCACAGATGAGAGAAGCAGCAGGTTTTGACAATGGTTTAGCATTTCAGATAAAAATAAAAGCTGGACTTGTGTGTATATAGTTTGATTTCAACAGCATTTTTACAGTTAACGTCTACAAAGTACTGATGACTCTTAGAGTTGGCAACTTCATGTCACTGCAAGTTTTTACTAAATTAAACTTGGTGAGCATGAGAGAAATTTATTCTCCTTTTTTTGTTGTTGTTCTTTATTTTTGGCTGCTTATGGAATCCAGTTTTAAATATGCCACATTTGCAGACTTTCTGCTGCACTTTAAAAATGAATGTTGGGTTTGATGGTTTTAGGTTTGTTTTTCTTTGTTTTTAATATCTAGCTACTACAGAAGTTATACATGTATATTTTATGTGGATATTTTCTAGGTTACTTGCAGAAAGGAAAGCAGTTTGTTGTGTAAGCGCAGGTATTTGACATAGTAGAAGTGCTGCAAACGACACATGGAAGGGAAGGTTAGCTAAATGTTAAATAAGTTCTATTTAAATAGCATGCCTATTTTCTACTATAAATAATGAGGACTTTATTCATGTAACTTACGCATGTGTTCTTAATTTGTTTGTAAACGTTAGTCCTTTATTCTCTTATATGGTTATTATGAACACTTTACTCTGTATCTTTAGCACAATTCCATGTATCTGTAATACTGTTCTAAATTTTTGTTACTAATTTCTGCCCAATCTAAAAAATACATCAAAGATTTTATCAGAGGTCTCCCAGAAATGTATTTTCATGCCATTGGGTTTTCCACAGCTGACTTCTGCTTCTGTATTTAGACAACAGTGCCTATTGTGTGAGGATCTTCAGAAGATGAAGATTTTCACTGCAATCAAGAGGTTTTGACAGTGGTTTCTACTGATCATTGAAAGCTGGAGTTCAGCTGATTGCTGGGGAAGTTCTCCTGGACAGTGCCACAAGGCACATGGCTGGCTTTTTGTTGATAGACTAAAGCTATTTGTGAGGAGGAATAAAGTTTCTGAATGCATGAGGGGTACATTATTTTACGAGAAACGTAACTGAGTTCTGTGGACTAGGCCTGTGGTGATCCTGTGAGTCCCCAGGAGGGCTTCCAGGAGGAATGTGTGGGAGCAACTGAACTGGTGACAACCCAGGCACAGCTGTCACCACAGGAGCCAGCACGGCTGGGCTAAGCGGGCAGCTGGCACAGAACAAGCCTGCTGTCCCCTTCATCTGCTCCTGCTGTCCCACCAGTTCTGAGTCGGATGCCGGCCCAGTGCGTTGCTACCAATTCAAGTAATAACTTATCTCACTCCTGCCATTGCCTTAGTACCCTCATAGGCAGAAAGGAAACTTTCTGGCTGGCTGTGTTACATTTCCAGGCCACATCTAACTCACATTTACATGTACTTTGAAGGGGAAGACTCACAAAAGGAAGGCAAGAAAGACAAAAGCGAAAGAAAGAAAAGAAAACGCAGCGTTCTCAAGGGTCTTAATTATATTGTCTTGGGAGGATTCAAAGGCAACAGATCGCTTGCTCGCTCCTTTATTTTTCTTTCCAAACAGAGCAGTACTTCTCATGTGCTCCTCAAGGTCCTTGCTCACTTGCCAGTTGGACAAGGAGTCCATAGGCGTTACATATATATGCCCTGTTCATCTGGTAGCCATGGACTGCCAGGCATCAGCTCCAGCTGGGTTAGATGGTGGCCAGGCAGCATCTCTGGCTACAGGTTTTCTGCTGATCACTTCTGATGCAAAGTCCTGTAGCAAAATAGCAAAGATCATGAGGGAGAGAGAAGCCGCATGAAGTGAGCAGCATTAAGGCTATATACACAGCTGGGACGGCGGAACCCCAATTGGCAGAGCAGGGGGACAGCGGTACGTGGTCTTCCAGGAGGTTTTCAGAGGTGCTGGGCAGGGAGGCTTCTGCTATGCTAAAATCCTCACAGATCTGTGGAGGTTCACATTAGAAAAACTGTGGTTTTTTTCTTATTTAGATTTAAGGTGGTTTCATTTTCTTTAGCTAGACTGTTATTTATTATAGACTTTAGCATTAGCGTCAATAGCTGCTATGATCTATTTCTGTAAATACGGTTAATATTTCTGTAACTATTTAAAATACATATTACATGCAAACAATAAGGTGGGTTCTGAAGACACACGCAGTTTTTAATCTTGTGAGTCAAAGTAAAAATCTCAGCACTATGCATCTTACATACATTGGCCTACCATCATGGTAAATTCCTTTTTTAATTGGAGGGGAAAGGCTTTGCTGGTTTACTTGTATTTCAGTAACCTTTGGTAAAGACTTTACCAAGGATAGCCAGAATCACTGCAGTAAGTGCACTGTGACAGGGCCTGCACAGTGTCTAAGACTATAGTTCCGCAGAAGGGTTTCCTCTACCATACATCACTCCAGACTCTTGTAACCGAGATCGCCTGACTCCCACAGCAGCACGAGGAACAAGCATTTTTCCCCTCCAACTTTCCACTCTGGAAGCCAAAATTGTCACTGGTAGTTTGTACTTCAGCAGTTTTGCAGCAGGTGCCATCCACTGCGGATGCAGATGTTCTGCACAGTCCCGATGGTACTCATAGCAAATCCTACCATCCACAGCCAAGCGTTTAAAACCAGCAAGAGTTCTTTCATGGATCTAAAGTACTCTGGTCATTTATCTCTTTTATTTAAATAGAAGTATTCTATCACCATGATGATGAAATGCTGCAGGTAAGAACTATGAAAGTAGAGGCCTCTGATATGGAGCAGGACCGTGGGAAAGTTTCCCTGGACCTCTCCCAAGGGGCAGGCCCAGAAATCCTCAGCCTCCCCATGGCAGAGCCCAAGTTTCTTGTCATTCTCAGGTCCCTAGGGAGCAGATGCACTGCACTGTGCACGGGGACTGACAGGGCTGGAGGTCACCCACTGCTTCCCGAGGAATGTGCTTCCTAAAACACAGGCAGGCAGCATCACCTTCTGCATAGGCAATCAAAATTATGTCTTTCAACCACATACAGTAGCAAAGGAGGCAGTACTGCTCTCAGCATGCTATAATCGGATCTGAAGTCAAGTGAGAGATCAGGAACAAAATTAAGATGTTGTCCTTATCCCTGAGGTTGCTGTAAGCTCAGAGCAGCCTTTTTCCAATCAAATTTTACATGTGAAATTACTCCTTCAGAGCAAATGTGAGTCAACTAGTGGATCTACATACTATTTCATGACTTGTAGCCATTTTTAATGGCTTTTGGTAATCTGGATGGCAAGTTATGGAAGAGGTTGCCTGTACAACCCAAATGGAAAATTATACAGGCACAGAAATGTAGTTTTTCTCCATCCAACACACCTCCTCTCTGAGTAGTTTAGAGAAAAGCCTGTATTTAGTCTCAATACAATATCTTGTTTCAGTGCGTGTCAAAGTGCAGAACATTTCCAGGCCCCACCCACTGGAGATAAGCGCACATCTTAAAGGAAGCATTGGATGGCCCAGATGAAACCATGACATATTTCATTTTCACGTGGAAGAATGTCATAACTTCTTACTCACAAACAGAACAACAGATCCTTTTTTGGCACTCAGTCCTTTCTTGGTTCAATAAAACAGGCACAGTCTACTCCTCAAAATGCCACTAGTGTGAGTAACATCAACTGGACTACTGGCTTGAGCAAACGTCAGCACGCACTAGGTGCAGGTGTCCCTGTTCCTGATCATTGTATGATGCAATCCCAGACACTGGAAGGTTTGACAGAGCTGCACTTTACTGACTTGTGACCTCTTTTCACATGTCCATGCAAGATTTTTATCTGCAAGAAGGCCTTGATCTGACAATCCTTATGAAGACAAGCTTTGTTGCATTCAGAATAAAGGAGTGGTATCCTGCAGCTGAATTTAAATCCCTAATTAGGACAAGAGATGTGCAGTATACATTGTCTGGTTGTTTTCAAAGTAGTGCATGAAATGGATGTTCACTGCATTTAAATGGAGCACAGTTTACATGAAAACTCTTTTTGGTCACTAAAACCAAGTGTGTGGATAAAAAAGGTGGCAGGTGACTAGTCACTGTTGACTGTGGTCTGAAATCAGTGTGCAACGTTAGCCAAATAGGACAATGAAAGGCGTGACCTAATCAGGAAGGGTGCTGGAAAGAGAAAAATATTTTGTCGCTCTCTAAAACCCAGCACCTCAAGTAGGATGTGCTGCAGCCTCTGCCTCTCAGGTGCAAGAGCATTAGAGAAGGAACAGAGAAGGGCAACAAACACATTTAAGTGGTTGGAGCAGCTGCCTTAGGGGAGACACTAAAAGGTTTGGGACTTCTCAGCTTGGAGAAGAGAAGGCTGAGGGGGAAGTTAGTGATCATTTCAGTTTCACAAACTAATGGAGAAAGTGAGTGAAAAGCTGGTCTTCGTAATGGTAGAATCATAGATTCATAGTATGGTTTGAGTTGGAAGGGACCTTAAAGATCTAGTTCCACCCCCCTTCCACTAGACCAGATGCTCAAAGCCACATCCAGCCTGGCCTTGAACACTTCCAGGGTTGGGGCATCCACAACTTCTCTGGACAACCTGTTACAGTGCCTCACCACCCTCTTGCAGTTTAAAGCCATTAACCCTTGTCCTGTCACTACATACCCTTGTAAAAAGTCCCTCTCCAGCTTTCTTTTAGACCCCCTTTAGGTACTGGAAAGCTGCTATAGAGTCTCCCTGGAGCCTTCTCTTCCTCAGGCTGAACAACCCCAACTCTCTCAGCCTGTCTTCATAGGACAAATGCTCCTTCCCTCTGATCATCTTCATTGCCCTTCTCTGGACTTGCTCCAACAGATCTGTGTCCCTCTTATGCTGGGACCTGAGAGCTGAACTCAGTACTCACAAGAGTGGAGTACAGGGACAGGGTCACCTCCCTCATCCTGTTGGTCACACTTGTTTTGATTCCTGGGCTTCAAGCACACATTGCTGGCTCATGTTGAGCTTCTCAGCAACCAACACCTCCAAGTCCTTCTCCTCAGGGCTGCTGTCAACCCATTTTCCACCCAGCCCATGTTGGATTGCCCAGACCTATGTGCAGGATCTTGCACAAAGCTTTGTTGAGCTTCATGAGATTCGCATGGGCCCATCTCTGAAGCCTGTCCAGGTCCCTCTGGATGGTATCTCTTCCTTTCAGTGTGTCAACTGCACCACACGGTTTGCTGTCATCAATAATCTTGCTGAGGGTGCACTCAAACCTGCTGTCTGTGTTGCTGACAAAGATTTCGAACAGCACTAATCCCAATACCAACCCCTGAGGACCACCATTTGTCACTGGTCTCCATTTGGACATTGAGCTGTTGACTGCAACACTTTGAGTGCAAGCACCCAGCCAATTTCTTACCCACCAAGTGTCCATCCATTGAATCCATGTTTCTCCAACTTAGGGACAAGGATTTTGTGTGGGACAGTGTCAAATGTTTTGCAGAAGTCCGGATAGATGACAACAGATGATCTTGACAGCAGATCTTCCCATATCCACCAACACTGTAACCCTATTATAGAAGACCACCAAATTTTTCAGGCACAATTTGCCCTTAGTGAAGCCATGCTGGCTGTCACAAATCACCTCCTTATTTGCCATGTACCTCAGCGTAGTTTCCAGGAGGATCTGCTCCATGACTTTGTGGGGCACAGAGATGAGACTGACTGGCCTGTAGTTCCCCAAGTCTACATAGGTGCCATAGGTGATATCACTAAACAGCATCTCCTACTGCCGCTTTGCCTCCCCCTCTCAGAGACAGCACAGAGCTGGAAGCATCTCTGGTCTAAAGCAATGGGGCATTTCTTCTCACTGCATTTTTAGATTTGTTTTTGATAATTCTCCAGGGCAGTCTGAAGTCCAGAGTCCACAGAATATCAATTTTCTTTGCCAAAAATGTCAGAGGATGGATTTATGCATGGGTAGACAACTTATCTGGGTCATGAGGGGGCATATTTATTCCATCATCTCTCTAACCCCCAGGCTTATTTACTTTCTGTCTCAACAGCATAGGAGGTGCCTGGGACATGCACAGGAGCCCAGCATGTTCCTGCCAAGGTGCTTTTGTGTTTGTTGATGGATTGTGTCAATACAGCCACACTGGGCAGCTCCCTGCACTGGGCTTCATCAGCTGGGCACAACTTCCCAGCCACAGCACAGATGCCAGGGGAACCTCCCCAGTGGAAGCCCACATGTCAAAGGATTTTAGGCATAGCCTGGTCGGGGTTGGGTGGCTCCCAAGTACCAGGGGTGGCAAAAATGCTGCTATGGATGCTAATGGAGCATTTCAGCCCCAGTGGTTCACTTCTGAATGGAGCAAGTTGAGGAGAAGCAAATGCAGTAATTCATGCCGCAAGATTGCATGAAGGGGATGAGGAAAATCGTAAAGCACAGAAGACTGAAAATATAGCTAAAAAGCAACTAAAATGATATTACGGTGGCAAAGCTTGAGAACATCCTACCAGGCATCACTCAGTGATACAACAGTATTTGGAGAAGAAATAACTCTGAGCACCTTCAGAGCAAAGCTGTGAATAGGAGAAACACACACGCTAGTGAAAGCCACAAGTAGACACAGAAATAGCATCCTGGCCTTGTGAAAATTATTGACGTCCGTTCTGAGTTCAGCAAAAGTTGAACCATTAAGCAACTCAGTTAAAACCATGCAGAGGCAGGAGAGAATGGGTGCAAAACTCAGCAGAGCTGGAGGTTCTTCCTCCGGAGGGGCAGTGGCTGTGATTCCTCTCAGCCCTGCATGGGAGCGCTGCCCACCCAGGGCCTGCCCAGTGTCCCGCAGCTCCCTTGCCTGCTCCCCTTGCCCCGGGTGGACAGGGTCAGGTCTGGTGGGGGATGTGGCATCCTGGTGTTGCCTGCACCCACCGGGAGAGCAGTGCAAGCGGGGAGGAATCATGAGTCCCCGTGTGCAGCATGTGCAGGTGCAGCAGTTGAAGTCAGACATGGTTCAGTGTATCCATGTGGCAGCCTGAATTTTCCCATTGAAAATTCCTTTCTGCTGTTGGCCCAAAGAGCTGTCAGAGTTCGGCTCAGGGCAACCTGTGTCTATCTGGAGGCTTTCGAGTACACACACAGTCTCTGCTTAGGAACAACTGCCACTTAGAAAATAATTCAATTTTAAAGTTACTCAGGCATAAGTTTCAAAACCTTCAGGAAGTGTGTTACACTAATCGATTTTTAGCAAATTATTAACCAGCTGATGAGATGGAGCTGGCACTGTAAAGTGATCCACACAGGACTAGTGTGCTCTCACGTGAGTGCTTTGTCCTCACTGTCAACAGCAGGGAACCTGCTGCAGCAAAATTGCTAAAAGCACAAGTAATCAGTACATTGCATTTCAGTGCCACCGGGAAAAAAGCCACTCCTTTGATGATCTTACCTATGTGATCACAGAGGATAAACACAGAAATATTGTAGGGCCCTGTGTGAGGAGGTCCCGCTTGCCCTGACATCTGCAGATTTCTGGAGTGAGAGCATGAGGAGGGGACAGCAGGTGGGAGGGTGCGTGCCAGGCTGCACACTAACACGTTGTGTGTTCGCTGGCACGGCAGATGCTGGGACTCAGCCTGTGTCCTGCAGCTGTCCAGCACCGGGTCCCTACACCTCGAGGCCTTTTCTGGATGCAATATCAAGAGCAACGCTTCTCCACAGCCTTTCTGGAGCATAGCGAAAAACAGCAAATCATGGTGGTGTTCCCTTTTTCATCTGGAGGGGGTTACATTTGGAGTTGTAGAGGTCACTGTGTAAATCTCCCATGGAGTCTGCCACATTTAAAACTGTTGGTGGCGTGTGACCAGCAATGTGATATTTAACATGATTTTGACACAGGGCACCCCGTGTGCTTTGGGTGCTACCACACGCTTAGTGTCGCATGGGTCCTACAAGTGGACAAGCACCAAAGAAACCACGTTTTGTCCTGCACTGTCAGTCCCATGCTACCCGCAGCCAGAAGGGACAGGAACTGCAGGCAAGGTGGTCAGTTCTCACTAAAGATTATTTTGTGCATCTGGAAGCCACATCTGCTAAACATCAGCAGTATGCTGAACACCACCCCATCCTGCTGCACTTGCCCTCCTCACTGAGCAATGGTTTCCAGTGAGTCCAAAGAAAGTCAGAGGAGAACAAGCCCCACAGCTCTCACCACTTTTATCTCCTGCACTTGTGGGTCAGACACAGGAACGATTTAGGTAATACATTCAGCTCTACAGTCTTCAGAGGCCTTGCAAGGAATGAGTTGCACGGTTCACTTCTGGATATTCAACAATTTATTAGTCCAGAGATTTCACGAGTAAAACACCATTAGTACACCTTAGTTCCCGTCTCTTCTCTGGGTTCCACAGCTTCCTCTAAAAAGTCGTTCCAGAGACCAAGCAGAACTATAGTTGATCATAGACGAAATACTGCACAGAAATCAACTGCATCCAGCCCTCTGTAAATCTCATTACCTCTGCACCTCTCTAGATCACTAGGAATGCTCCTGTCAGGAGCCCTTTCTGACATTTCTGTCTGCACTCCAAACAGCCCAAGAGAGATAACTCCATGGTCTTTAAAGTTTTCGGAGGGGTTGATGTTGGAAGGCTCATATATGTGATGGTTAAATACACAGTGTATCCATTGACTTTATTGAAAATGTCTTTCTTTTACTTGACTAAATTTTATCAATATTTCTTCCAAATCCAAAATCACATAGCACCCTGAAAATCCACATAATACCTTAATAATGAATAATTCCTTAGTGTAGTTTTGTCCCAAAGCATAAGTAAATCTTTTTTCTTGCAGTTAATCTTTCGTTATTAAATTAATTAAAGCTGGACATTGCCCCTAATTCCTCTTGTTGATCTGATCTAACTTCCTAAAAAGAGCTTTTTATAACAGCTGTTACACTATAATTGGCATTTTGTGTGTTCTTAGACTTTTTTTTTTTTTTTAAGCTGTATTTATTTTATTTTATTTGGACTCCGTGAGTTTTGCCATTTCGGCCTTGGTACGTGCACTGCTATGACTCATGTATTCCACAGCCACTGCCAGATCTCTGGGGCCGACATCGCAATTAGCGCATTAGGATCTGTCATTGTAGCCCTGACTTACTACATAGCCAGGGCAGTGATTAGAATTGTTGATTGATCCTTTCCATGGTTTTGGACACTCACATCTGAGATGAACAGAGGGACTGTGGATATTAAGGATTTGAAATGTCAGCATTCCACATTAAATTAGCATTAATTAGTAAGTCCAGGTACACTAGCTGCTATATATGGTAAGCATTTCTGTATTTGATAATCTGGTGATGATCAGCAAAACCGTCACTCAGATTCACCTCATAAGCTGCAAAAGAAAGCCCTGGCCTTTCCTCTGTGCCCACAACTCACTGGAGTTGTGTAGATCACAGCAGATGACCAAGGTTGCTTCCAGGTGAAAGTCACGGTGCCTTTCAGGAGTGCAACTCGGGCATTGCAGTCCCAGGTGGGCATTCAGTCCACAGAACCAGGCTAGGCCTGGTCCAAAGCAAGAAAAACCCTGAAACATGCAGAATGTGGATCCTCAGCACCAACCCTCTCAGTCCACATCCAGAAGTTTGACAGTAATTTACCCCGGCAGTATCTGAGCGAACTGAAGCAACAGATCCATGGAGGGAATGCTGTTGCTGGTGGTTCTTCGCCCCACAGCTTCCTCCATGCTCTCCCTGAAAGCTCAGGAAGCCTGCAGGGTGGAACAAGAGGGCCAGTGGGAGGTTGACTGGGATGTAGAAGGTGGAGGGAGCTCTTTGAATTGTTTTTGTCCAAGGGCAGTGTTGTGCTATTCAGGGGGACCAGCAGCAGCCCCAGAAGAGAGACTCGCAGTGATATCTGTTCCCTGTGACCACTGCACAGCTCTTTGTGGCAGCTTGTGGCAGCTCCAGGGAATGGGCCTATGACATTGTTTTTTTCTTTAAAAAATCATAACTTTTAGAAGGAAACTGCATTATCCTGGAAAAGAGTGGAAAGAGATGAGTAAGGGTATGAAAACTTACTAGGTAACACCAAATTTTTGTAATATTGTTTATGCATCCAGTCATGCTGTGAACATGGACGGCTTTTACCCTTAAAGGCTTTGTGATCAACATGGACATTTCAGATTTCTACAAAACCTGCTTGGGGTTTAGATTTGTTGAGTCCAGAGCTTGACAGATAAGAACAGACTAAGGAAATGCACTGGTTGTCTTCAGTTATACTCTCAGTTCTTAAAAATAATCTAAAAAATTTGTTTAATTTGTGTGACTTTGTTTCCATTCTTGAATGGGCAAAAGGTTCCGAGAGTTTAAAAGTTCTGAAAACTGGTATCACAATTAGTATCATTCTCTAGACTGCTCTGGGTCAACCTTAAGTTGGATGCTGACAACTCAAAAGCATTAGTTCAAAATCCAGCTCAAGAGCACTCATTCAAAATCTGTGCTTTATTCAAAATGCTGTTTCTGTGCTTTCCGACAGTTTATTCTAGATCAGGAATTCCCTTCCAGGGAGATCTGAATACCACAGAAGTGGAGAGTCATCCTGTGACGTATTTTACCCCCAGAGAACTGCTAAAATTCATCCCCTCAGCAGACTCAGTTTTATGCAAACACTCAGCAAGCTCACTCATTTCTGGAGCATTTGGTGCACGAAAGCTGTGCAGCCTGAGGTTGGAGCCCAATTCTCATCTTATCAGTGTCACATTTGGTTGTCTTCATATTCAAGGAAGATGAGTTGCCAAGCTGGAGGTTTGGCTTTTCTGAGCCATCTGTGGGCAAAATGTGCTAACTGTACCTCTACCTTGGATTCTGTGGTGCCCACAAAACCCAGCAAAGTCAGGAGGAAAATAACAAAATTCTGCCCGACAGTAACTGAGGATTAAGGCATACCATGTCAGATACCTGCTTGCTGTCCCCGAATTGTAGCATTTCGCTTCTTTTTGTCTCCAAAATCGGGGTAAGGGTACTTATTTATGTTTCTAAAGTGTTTTCAGGCTTAAGGTCAAACACCTTTTTTATGAATGATTTATTTTTTTCTTTGTCACCACAACTCCATTTGCATGTGAGGGATACCATACACTCATAGCTTTGGGGCTTTGGATGATTCTTGCTTTGTGATCCCAGGTTGCTGAATAGAGATGTGTTCAGACATGTACGGAATTGCCACTGTACTTGTCATGTAACAGTCTTGCCCAGTATTCAAAATATTTTCTCAACTTGAAAAAAGTCTTAGGGATTTCCCACTGAGGCTCAAATACAGTCATATATTTTATTTATTTTATTACAAGGCATGTAAGTAAAAACTTGCATATCTGAAAAAAGATATTAGATAGAAAACAGTAATAAAATTAACATTATTCTTTTAAGAAACTTGGTAATAAATACATTTCCCCTCAACATTAAAATGCTTGTTATTTTGCACAACAATAAATACAGCATAGCTCTGGCATAGAGAAAGGCCAAGGCTGGATACAAGGAGTCCGTGTGGTTTCTTAAAAAAGCTCAGGTGATTTATAAAGGTTTGGCATCCTGCACTTGATGCACTTCGATACAACTTGCACCTTAATTTTAATTTTGCTGTGATTTTTAAGTAGTCCCATAATATGAAAATAAGAGAGGAAAATTTGTTCAATTACAGGATTTTTCCTTTAAATATTTCCAAAGTAAGAGATGTATAAACTCATTGAAACCAATCCTTGAAATAATTTTTAAAAAGTGTCTTTGTGGCTATTCTACAAAAATGCAGGTTTTTCAGCTGTGGGTGCTCACGACTGACCAGCCAACTGGCAAAGGACAAATCCCCAGTCGGTTCCTCAATTCTTTACACAGTTTTAGAAAGGAAATAATAATAACAAGGAGAAAGAGTAAGGAGTGTACTATTCACTTCCCAAGTCATGAAGGTTCAAGATTCTTACACTATTATCCAAAGGTGAGAGGAGAAAGAACAGGTATATTCCAGAACAACCCCCAGCATAACTTCAGGTCATTCAGGTCTATACTTTTCTTTTAAAACTACCGACAAAGAAAAGGAAGAGAGATATTTCCATGCACTGTGCTGTTCTTATGCCAGCACATATCATCACAATCACAACTGTGAACCTAAGTCACTTTGATAGCCCAATCTAATATAGATTGATTGATTGTCCCACGACATAGTTAGATAATGTCCACAAAATGCCACAAGCTCTGGCAGAGTCCAGCGTTCTTAAAGTACTGATAGGTCATGGCAAGACTTGGACTTGAGTTTGAAGGCCATGTTCTTGTTGTTCTTGGCAACTATTTTGCCCCAAAACCGCCTGGCTTTCTTGGGGATGCTCTCTCTCCGTTTCTGGTACGCCAGCCGCTTCTCATTCTTTTCCTTGCTGTCCCTCCGGAGCCGGACTTGCCGCACGATGCCTTCAAACAGCTCTTTCACGTTGTGCTGCACAGCTGCTGAGGTCTCGATGAATTTGCAGTCGAACACGACAGCGCAGGCTCGTCCCTCTATAAAATCGCAAGGTGGATATGTCATGGGGTGTCACGAGCAGAGGGGAGGCAAAGCAGCCGCAGGTGGCCATGTGCAGGGAGCCGGTGCCACTAGGGGAATTCCTCAAGCCTAATATAGGCACGGATAAGCCTTTAATCACCCAGTGCTGCCTGCTGGCCCATGATCTATCTGCTCTGTGTCACACTGCTTTTTCAGCAAGGGGGGGTGAATCCCCCCCTGGAAAATCCCCATCCCTGCCATTGGTTGCTAAGGGAGCTGGGGCTGACCGACTTGCGCTACGACACCAAAGGCTGAGAGGTCAGCCATGACTCAAAACCACCTGGTCATCCTACGTGCAGACTCCCTCAAGTCACATTAAAGGGTGATGACAGCACCCTCCGTGCACACAGCACAGCTCTTGTCACCACAGGAGGCACAGCCCGGCCTCCTCCATGGGCCATGGGCATAAACCAGCGTCTTGGGACTGTAGCAACTTTAGTGTAAACAGACACGTGTACAAAACCCTTAAATAAAGGTAGAGCTATGCTTATGGCTTTAGAGGTACATCTGAAATCATAACTCACATCCTTAATTACATGACAGCTGTCTTTCACACACAAGCCAATTTATTCTGTCTTCTGGCTTGCTGTGAACTCCTCATCAGGATGACTAAAATGACGTGAATGCACCTGCCATCTTTCAAAGGATTTTTCAAGTGAGGCAGAGAGGAAGGTAAATAGGCATCCCTGGGCTCCCAATGAGCTATCTCACTTCAAATCCTTCACTTGGGGAAACTGTGATGGGGCCAGAGGAACTGTGCACACTCCCAGTGGAGGGAAAAAAAGAAAAAAAAGGAAAAATGTCTCATTCATTCGGGAAACAGAAGAGCCAAATGGCGACATAAAGAAGAAAATACTGAGCAGAGGAACCCATGTTTCTGGTGGGCCAAGATGAGATCATCTAATGCATTGCTGTGTGTTGTGTTGTGTCACCTAAGCCTCAGGAAAGACTCTCTAATAATAGACATTACTGACTGCAGAGCTCAGGAGCTGGCAGCAGCTTTCCCAGCAATCTCCCTATTCCTATTTATGGGGTTAGGGCTCCCCGGGCTTCAGGAGAGTGGCACAGGTTGGTCATACTTTTAAATAAATGCAGCAGTGAGAGCTGTTTCAGCATCCCAAAGTAAGGCAACAAGGAGACCTCTCCTGAAAGGTGCACAGTTCCTGCCCAGACTCAGAAAACGAAGGGTGAGAGGGAACTTTAACTCATCAGGGAGGACAGAGAACTGGTTAAACGAAGAGATAATCTTTGGCAGCAAAATAAAGTGGGCTAAAAATGTTGTGCATGAGCATATATGGGAAGCCCAAAGTGTTTCCAGCTGCCAGAGATATCGTATACTGTAGGCGTCTCATGTAAGGAGCTAGAGGGGAAAAAATTCAAGCTTATTTTATGATGGTACTTAATAAATTTAGGAAAGGGATTATCTGACGTGTAACAGCATTACCAAGAGAGGCTTAAGGGCCCAACAGACCCCTCCCAGTCCTCTGCCCTCTGTTCCAGTCTTCTGCTGTTTTATTGCTCTTTTATTGCCCAGTCCAGATCACAGCGTTCTCTGTCAGCCCGAGCTCTGTAGTTCATTTGTTCACTAGGTGATTCTTAATGCTTATGCTGTTTTTATCCTCACAGTTTTCCTTACCTGCCACTGAAACTTCGCGGCACCTGACAAGGTCGCTTTTGTTGCCAACCAGAATAATGGGGATGTCTTCTTTCTGGCGTGCCCTGCGGAGCTGTATTCTGAGTTCAGACGCCTTCTCAAAGCTCGCTCGGTCTGTGATGGAATACACAATCAAGTATGCGTCTCCCACTTGCATGCAGTGGTCTCGAATCCATTCTCCTTCACGCTGTTCAAAGGAAATGGTCAGACATCATTAATGCCCAGATCAGATTTTCCTTAGAAAGTATAACATTAGAGAATCCAAATACATTCCTGCTGTAACTGTAATGGGTACGGTTTTAATCACAGTTATACTGAAAGTAATTCCAATGTGGTGATGGTATGAGTACTTCACCACAAAGGAGGGCAAAAGTTGCCCCAAATCATTCATTTTACTGGCTTTAGACTGGAATGAACATGGTCTGGAAAATGGCTTGAATGTTTTGTTTTATCATTAAAAAAATAAAGAAGGCTTCTGCTTCTCAGGCTCACACTGCAGAGCTGTTAGGCATGCTTGGCTTGGTGTGTGGTTAATCTCATATTCTCACTAATGTTGAAGTATGGAAAACACCTTTCTTTCCCAAAAGATACCTATTTTTGATATTAGCAGTCATTCATATGCACTTTTCTTTTGGCGTTTGACTAGAACAAAATAAAGTACCTTATTATCCCACATGTCGAGCAGTATAATGGTTGCACTTTCCCCATCTACCATCAGGGTTCTTTCATATGTGTCTTCTGGAAAGAAAATCAGAAAAAATGGTAATATATTATTTTGTAGCGTCATGTACATTACAAAAAACAATATGCAGAATTTGTTCACTAGTTTAAGTTATTGGGCCAAATTTTACGCTGGCTCACATTCAGTTCTTTCCTCATCTCCATCAGCACTGAACCTTTCCATGATATACAAAGGAGGCTGAAAGATCAGGAAACTAAATGTCCACGATTTTGGCTGATATTCTCTTTATCTATGTGGGAGAGAGAAAATAGAGCCAATGGAAGAAATAAGCGAAGGCTTAACATTTGCCCCATGGGAACAGCAGAGTCCAGTGAGGCTGAGTGATGGAAAATATTTGCTTTCACTTTAGCAGGGACAGTTTACGGGTGAACAGTCACTGCTGCAGGGAGCAATGCAGCAAACAGCCTCCAACAGTGAGGACAGGGGTATGTGAGACAAGAGCTGGTGAGTTTTAGAGAGGCTGAGACTTCCGCTGTGTCCTAGTTCTCTCCTGTTTCATGGTTCCCCACATTACGTTTGATGTCAAAAAGCAAATGAATCAACAACTCACAAAAGCACAGTTATTTTGTACTCAGGCCACAGAAATGCATACTTGGGTTATAAACACCATGTGACAAAGTTCTGCTTAGGCCTGTGGGGGGCTGCTCCCACTCATAACTTTGATCAACCCTTGCCATGAAATCTCAGTCTAGCTTCTCCTTCAAATACTGATCACCCAACACCCCCCCAAACCTGGGCACATTTGGATGAGCAATATGGAGTTTAGACCCATCTCTAGTCTTGCGTTGCTAGTCAATGAAAAATGCTAGGCTTCAGGCTTCTGAGAAAAATCACCCCTCTCACCGCAGTGTTTAAGGGGTCTGTCCCAACCATACTTGTAGATAGGACTGCATCTTAACCCTTGCCTCATAAAATTTCTGTTGGGCATTAATGGAGTGAACTTTCCCCTAAACTGTGATCAGAGCCTTTCCTTGAAGCCAGGAATCTACATCCATGCAAAATAATGAGACTAAAATATTACACATTTAAAATAAAGTGAAAATGGACAGGATTGACACAGCTTGAAATGGTGAGATGAAAAAGGCAAAGCTAACCAAGATGAGTATTTTCCCTGCAGGTTAAATAGCATGATACTTGTGTTCGTGGGCTAGGTTAATCATATAGTCAGTAGCAAAGCCAGTCCATAAAAGCTATTGTATTCCCTCTGAGCTGGCTACCCTGAAACCATCATCTCTTGTAACAGAATTTCCAGTTTGCAAGCTAAAGTTTGGAGAGTAGTTTCTTCAACTGACCAAGAATCTGGATGGGAACAGGATGCATACATCCCAGAAGACAACATCCAGAGGACTGCTTCTGCATTGTTACACACAGAGAGGCTGCAAATACCTAATCACACTCCTCAAAAATATTATGCCCAAATGGTCACAATCAGCACTTATTCACACCTCAGTCAATCCTAAGGAACTTCCAAAGGACATAAAACAAACTGAAAGTGAGCAATTAGTTCGTCTCATGCTTATTTCAAAGCTGACACTTAAAAAAAAGAAATATATAACAACAGCAAGCTTTCCAATACCTCAGGAGAGCTGGTCTTGAAAATGTGCCACTGCTACGCTCCAAGCAGTATTGCTGGGAGTGTAATGAAAGAGGAAACCATACAGCTTTGCACAGAGGAGAAGAAAACTGCCTGGCAGGGACGTGCAAAGCAAATCAGCTGCATTTATGACTGATTGCCCAAGGGTCCTACTCCGGTTTGCTGGAGTAACACTAGGAAATGTTTTGTCAGGGATGCTCCAGGCTGAGGAGTTGATGGGATTACAGGAAGAATGATGGTAGAAGCTGAAGACAAAGCACACCTGAATAACTGACTCAGAGTGACTGCACCATGGGGAACTCCAAAGGCACAAGGATCTGTGTGTGTCCCCAGTCTGTGTCAGCAAGCGAGGAAAATGCAAGGCCACCCTTCCTGGTGCTGGGCTGTACGAAATCCTGGGTGAAACCTCTCCTAATCGGACTGGTGCAGCACAACCCTTCCACATCAACATCTCGCACACAGCATAGCTCAGGGCTTGGTGCCACAGCCTCACCTTCTGCATGGTCTGGTCTTTGGGATTAAAGACCACGTTGCAACCCTAAACAAAGCAGAGAAGGGTAGCAAGGGGAAAGCATCAGAGAAAACCATACAGCTTGTGCCATTTCCTCCTGTTTGGACAATAGGAGTTTTCCTACACTGCTGAAGGACCTTTGTTTATCTCTGGGGGAACCCACACTGTGCAAGTAACATGAAATGAGGAGGAGACGTATTTTATTCAAACTCCATACAGCCTACGCTGAGGTAATGTGTTTATACAGAATGGCTGAGATGACTTCTAATGGCAAATATTTTGCAGGTGATTGAAGAACTCAGCAGTGGCTTTTTCTTTATATATTATTAGTAAGCATTTCATTCTCGTAGACAAGGAGAATGTTCAGTTGTTTTAGCTCCCCAGAAAGCTGGAGTTGGTCCTATGGAGTTAGTAGTGACACAAATGTTGGACCAGCACGAAAACTGAATCAGCTTCCTGTGTAGTATCATCACAGGCAGGAAAAAGGAAGCTTTCAACAGGTAACTGGAAATGAAATAGCATGAGAATCTGAATTTTTCTCTTTCAGAGACTTTCAATCATTGTTGGTGAGTATCTTTCTCATCTTATTTCGCTTTTTTGTTTTCTTAAGAGAGACGCATGTGTTGAATCAGTTTGGTGGTCAGTTTCAAATGTTTGTCACCTCAATTTTTGATTAAACGGCCTCTCTGATTTCCTGTGCCAATTACTACTGACACGCCTGATTGCAAACAAACACAGACGCCTCAGGGCAAGCACAAACACCTACCTCCCAGCACCTCACAGTCGCTGTCGATGCTGTCATGCACCCCCGCGAAGATGTTGGCTAGGGAGGACTTGCCTACGCCGTGCTCCCCGATCAGCACCACCCGGTAGCAATTGCTGCCGGACTCGGAGGAGATGACGGAGTCAGATGACTCCGAGGACCAGCTCCTTCTGTAGTAATCATCAGGATTGATGGTGTATCGCTTCTGTGGGTTGTACTCATTGGAGTCTTTCTGGACCAGCAGATGCTTTCCATCAGCAGGGATGCTCCATCGCTGCTGCTGCTGCTGCAGACTGCTGTTGTGGGTGCGACGCATGGTAACATTGTTCAGGGTCATTTTTTACCCCTGGTGAGAAATAGGGAAATCACAAGCGTTACCTACAAAACATTTGGAAGTGCATTAACGCTGTCTTATTAACTTCAAGGCAGCATGTCCTGCTCTCCCATAGGGATCTAGTATACAGCAAAAGAAAACGAGACTTTCTCCACTCTTTCGCAGTTGCTGGTACACAAAGAAATATTTCTAGTTAGTGAGTCGGAGGCTTTTTCCGAGGGATGATACCACCCTCACATGCCAAATCCTATCTTTGTTGAGCCGTTCCAAGCTCATGTCTGTGCTAGGTGCAGCCCAGCCCTGGGGAGACATCGCTGTGTCCCAGAGGAGCAGGAGCGGGCAGCGTTCGGCAGCACTGTCCTGCATGGGAGCTGCATCCCTACTGAGGGGCAGCCTACGGCACACACAGGTATCGGTCCCCATCCTTTGTGCTTAACTGGGGGCAAGCAGAGGGACCGGCCACAGTTGCCTCCAGCTCCCAGTGCAGCTGGGTGTGCAGCATCTTTCACATTGTCTCGGTTAAGAGCTGAAACATTTGGGAAAGCAATAAAGGATCACTCGCTGCACACTTAGACAACCCTGATATGAGAAAAGAGCCACACAAGCACATCTTGCTATGGTGGGGTGGATTTGGGTCTCTTCTACAGCAAGGTTAACAAAGAGTGACTCTGCTTCAGACAGTGGTTTTTTGTCTGACAAGAGGGAGAATACAGTCAAGTCCAACAGCATTTCTGAGGAGTCTAGTCAGTACAGCATGTAGCACTGGGAGAAAAAGCTCATAGATTTACAGATATTAAATCAACAACTTCATTTACTGCACAATCAGCTAGACAGGTTCACTTGTCTTATCTAAGCACAGCTCTTAATTGTATTTTACTCAGAAAACTCAATTTTGCCTTGCCTGGAGGCAGAGGACAGTGATGTCATTCTCACGGGCCAACAACTACCATTTTTAGGAAAGTTACTTTGATGCATTCCTGTTCCCAAAGTAACATTTATTTAGACATTTTGCTTTTTGCCATATATCCGATGTTTCTCGACTCTCTTCTCCATGATAGTAAATAGGATAACTGTCCATAAAATGCACCCAACCACTTTCAAACCTGAATATTAAGTGGTGAATAAAAAAAAGCACAGCAACGCGACGAATCAACAGGTACAAATCACTGCTCCTCTTCTCATAAAACTGCCTCTAAACTTCTTTGAATAAATGCACAGCAGGACAGAAAAAAAAATATACAGAAAAAGCATGTTCTATCTGAACTTATTACCACATACGCAATATTTTCTCTGTGATGCACAGTACAGAGTGGCAAAATGAGACTGTTTGCATAGACCTAGTCACAATAACTTTGTCAGTAAGAAATAAATCTAAACCAGAAATCACGCACCAAGCAAAAGTTGCTTCACAAAAAAAAAAAGCAAGCATTATTTACTGTGGTTGAATTTTGAAATGCATTTTTTCCTTGCAGCTTCCCCACTGAAAAGACCAGATGAGAAAAGCCAGCTTCAGTTCAGCCAAACAACGGAGCCTAATTCACAACCTGCAATAAACGATCACTCGCTAAACAGTCGCAAACATGAACATCTTACGATTTCGCCTCTAACAAATTATCATCCCTCATTAAACAAAGCCAAATGAGTTCCTATCCCAAACTGTGTTCCAAGTTCAAACTGGTTTCGATACCCCACATTGCGTTTAGCTGCCTGGGTCTCTAGCACCGACAGTCAAAGTGTGTGCCCGACCGACGCTGCCTTACTTCTGCCGGGGCTCTGCTGGCACTGCCTTCTCTCTCGACGGGCTGCTCGGCCGAAGTAAATCCTCTCCTGCTTTGGGGCCGCCTCTTTAATTCTTTCTCAGCAAACCTGGTTTATATTAAGCCCATCTGATCAGAGACAGGGCTTTTCCGTGACGTGGTTGGCCTTTCCGTACAACAGCCAGCCCCCAGCTGGGAGGAAGCAGACATGCAGAAGAGCAAAAACTTAAAAACAATCTCAAAAGACTTACTCAAAATCATATGATTGTGTCAATATTGCCAGTAAAATAAACACGTTTGGTTCTTGCATGATGAAAACAGGAAAGGGGCAGGGTGGGGGGATAGTGCTCTTTCGCCTCACTCAGTTCTTCATTCAAACATTATCAAAATTAATGATGTTTAAAAAATGTCACAAGTTTCAGTAATGCATATAATGCTGTAAATGCATTATGTTCTCTGTCTGCAAAACATCCTTAACCCCCTGCTGAACAGAACTTTTATTAGGAATAAAATATCTTATTTTTTTAGTTATCCTAAAAATAGGAGTGCTATTCTGTTTTTGGTGGTTTTTTTAATAAAATCTAATATATACAATCCTATTTTACTCTGTCAACTTCCAAGTGACTGCACCCATTTTCCTGAACTGCATAATCAGCTCTCACTTCTGCTGCAACCCTTTTCTAACAGGGGCTTGAAAAAACATCCAGCTACAAATTCAGTGTTACTCCGGCTGTGTCATAGCAAAGATCCATCAGAATACACAAAGTCTGCACAAAGTCAGAGTAGCACACTGCTGATTCTGCCCACAGATCATTAGGAAAGTTGAAAATATAGTGTACATGCCACAAACCCAGAGTCTGCTCCTTAAATTTTTATAATCTCACAGCTCATTGGAAGAAGAAATTTATCCAGAAGGGAAAAAATAATCCAAACCTGTAATGTGTGCTACCAGGTGACTCTTCTGACAATGTATGCAAAATACTTATTAACAAATAAAGAGTAATAAACTTTCACAGAACTGCTCAGCAGGGACACTACAACTTATATAAAAGCATATGGAAATTCTGCAGTCAGCTCTTAATTATCCAGACGCTGGATTAATTATGATGAGCTCAAAACCAAGCTCCTACAGTTTTCCTTTGTATTTACAATCTCCTAGCTACTTTATCAGCCTCTGAAACCAGCAGGTGACTAATGCTTATCCTGCACGTCTGAAGTTTGAAAAACTTCGTTGCTGAACAGGAGCAAGAATGTATTTTTTCATGAGCCCATTCTTCTCAGTTACGGACAAGCAAGGTTTTAACTGACACCATATCTTTGTTAAAGGGAATAGTGACGTGTAGAAAATAGTATCTATTGCTATGATTGCAGCCCAACACTTATTTTATATTCTTCCACTGTAAAATTGTTTATTTTTCCCCTGAAAAAGCAGACTTTTACAAAAGTCTTCAGTTGAAATCTGCTTGCTTTTTTTCCCCTTCGGCTTTTATGTTGCATTCCTGTGTCTTTCATGAGGATTTTCAGGGCCCTCCTGAGCCCATTCTCAAGCTTAAGGGGCCAAGAGCATTTCCCAGAGAAATACGCTCTCATCAATTTACATAGAAATTATTCAAATCTACTGATGGGAGAACTGGACAAAAATATGTCCTGATTTTTCTTCACCTGCATTTTGCTCCTTGGCAACAGCTGAGCTGGCCCCAGGTCCTGCATCTCCACCTCACTCGTCCCTAACACAGCAGGCGCCGAGTCTCTGTTCTGTGTGATAATCCCAAAGACCACAGAGGGGCACGTCCCTCTTTATAGGACGTAGAGAGCGGCTGCTGATACTGACTGCACAAAATGAAACAACATCTCTGCCAAGAAAGGTTTATGGCATGGGCAGCTCTCTTTAAGTTGTCTGTAATTTGTCAACGCAAGTAGAAGTCCTGTCCACCACAGGGCTAGAGAGATTTATGGCCAGACTGATGTCAGCAGAACTGTAGGCTCTAACGTCTCAACTGGGTGTTTAACGTATATCATAGTAGAAAGCACAAACAGCAAAAATAAACCAAAGTCAGAAAAGCTTTTATGTTTAGTTATGGTTAGTGTTATATCGGGAATTGCTAGACATCATCTTCCATATCGTCTTCATAAAATTTAAGGCAGACAAAGAAAACACAGCTCTTCATCAACCACACAATGTATCTCTTATATAAACCCATCCATAAGGGTTGTCCCAGCTGTGACATGAAGCGTTTACACTTGGGAAAATTGCATGTGTGTTTTCCATTGTACTGTCTCTTGCAATCCTGTTCTGATTTTCCAACTGGACAATTAACTCTCCAGATGCTGTTCCGTACTCCTGTCTGCCTCCACACAGTGAAGAGGTCTTCTTCCTCGGGGAATGCCGTAACTACTCCCACATTTATACAGTCCTAAAATTACATTCAGCCCTTTGAAGACAACCATGAGGCTGAGGTGACCCCTGGTGAAATCAGTTTGACACCCCTGCCATAGATGGATGGATGGATACAGTCCTAGACTGCTCAGCCCTCTTGCACTCTTCACTGGTCAACACTTCTGCAACTCAAACTGCCTGAGGCACCCGCACAAGAAGAGGCAAACCGTGAGGCCAGGTGCTATTGTAACACACATGAGCTCAGGTGCTACCATCTGGTGCAATATTAAAACTCAGAGTGACTGCTTTTCGCCCACCTTATCCATTCCGTGCTTCAACAATCACATCTTAAAGGAATGCTCTCTGCAGCCAGGATGAAGTAAACTTTGTAGAGTAGCAGCTCTGAAATCCTTCTCCAGCCACTTACAATTAGACCCCATATGCCCAAAGCAATTAGGCAGAAATTTTCCATTGGATATAAAACAGCAGTGCTTTTTAGATGACAATTAGGCCTTTTGTATTTATATATATGAAGGCAAAAGTAGTTCCCCAAATCACCTTCTGGCATGAGGGTCATGAGTAGAGAGAACCCGAATCAATTTGGAGGGGGAGGGAAATGCAAGGGAGGAAAAAAACTCAAAAAAAAAAGAAAAAAAAGCAGGAAAAACAATATTCAGATCTATTTGAATATGGATCATATGCAGAGTGTCTGAAAGAGCACTTTCTCCTTATACATTTAGCAGAAGCATATGTCTTCATTTTTCCCCTCAGAGGACAGACCTAACTTAGTAGACCATGTTCCCAATATTTCATTGCCTGAAAAGGCAGTGAATGAAGCCCGCCACCTTCCTTTCCTCCACACCGTTGTGGCATTTCACATTTTGCTGTTCTTTTCACATCCCTTAGTGCTGGCTGGCCTTCAGCAGTTCTCTACCCCAGCAATAGCATTAGCCACCAGGTCACCAATGGAGAGCTCTGGATTTGGGCCTAGACACAATGCTGTGCTGGATAATGCCAGACACACCGGGAGTACCCCCAGTTACTGTACATGTTAGGAGAGATGCTCCAGTGTCACCACCCGTACCTGCAGCACAGTGGGCCACATCAGCTCAGTGAGCACATGTAGAACAAAAAGCAAAAATACGTGTGATGAGGCTGCACCAGGCCCATAGCAACAGGACCGTTAGCTTATTCACACCAATTCATGCCCACAGCTTTGCTTTTGTCTTTCCTGCTTTCCCTCCAATGACTCGGTCAGAAATTTCATGCTGAGTGAGAAAGGTACCAGGGATAAAATACTCCAAAACTGGGAGGGATGAGGTAGGGAAATGAAGGATTATGAACCTGAGGAAAACTACTACAGGTCTTAAGCGGGAGATAGGGCAGAGAAAGACATTCAGAAATTAAGGAATAATAAGAGTTTTATTTTTAGGGAAACATAATCTGAAGTACCTGAAAGTGCCCCTCATCAAAAAAAAAAANAAAAAAAAAAAAAAAAAAAAAAAAGCCACTGCTCCCTTCAGAGGAGTAGATTGGGTAGGCTCTGTTCCCAGCATTTGCTTGCAGGGAATACTGAATTTGTTCTACCACCCTCTGTTCTCCAACACCACAGCAGCATTTTAAAAATTATTTAGCTGAGAATGTAAAGCAGAACATGATCCTTTGGTGATGGAGCACAAGGATAGAGAAGGAGCAGTACCCCTTGTGCACAAGATAGTAGTAAAAGCCAACATTAGAGCTCTGAGGGAATAGAATTGTCTTTAATCATCTACCTCACTAGAGAACCCCTCTTTAGTCTATTACTTGCAGATAGTCTGGATTCTGATACACCAAAAGGAAGGTGTGCTCCATATCCATGCACTGCAGAGCCTTGGTGACTGTAACAGGTGTCCAAAAGGTGTTTTCCCCATTAATACCTTAAGCCGGCATAGTTGAATACTTGGCAGAAAGTGAGAAATAAGTAGCCAGAGGAAATAATGCAGTTCAGTTCATCATAAAATACAAGTGACTTTTTAGTCTAGTTAACTGGGAAAACAAACAAACAAACAAACAAAAACCAAAAACACCACTAAAACAACTGTCAGCTGTGGGGGAAAAAAAAGATGTATATATATATATAAAGAGCAAATGGCAAAATAGATTCTTTCCATAAGAGTTCCTTAGAAAAACGACTGCCTATTTTGCCTATTTCCCACCCTTGCACTGAATGACGTTAAAGAGTTCTGCCAATAATTGTCTAGGGAACTGGATTAAGTCATGTATGACATTAACAAATGTGTTTTTCAAATAGAATCAATGCAAATAAAAAAACCATGACATACTAATAATAGTAGGATGTGAGCTAGCCATAAATTTCTTTGAATACTGAGCTAAAAAAACCTGCAGACAAATGGCACCAGTACAGACCATTTTTTGCAGCTGGGATCTATGTACCATGTCACAGTCCTCAGTGCAATCAAGTTTAGGAGGCACAACCTCCTTTGCAGCTGCAAGATTCACAGATTTCAATAGCTTGGTTTTAAAGCACTAAGTCAGTGGTAATTTAACAACAGGCAACTTCTGCACCAGCAAAGCCTATGTTAGAAACTTCAGTAGAATAATCTGGGCCTCCAATCTTCAGAATTGTTGAAGGGAGATCCAGAAAAAGGTCTTTTGCTCCTAATGCAATTTCTTCTTCACCACGACGCCCAAGACTCTTACACCAAGTGCAATCAACAGTAACTACCAGTACTCAGGGCAGGGGCTGCGTTATACTGCTTCAACTTACACAAAAACATGGAGCAAGACCTCCAAATCCTGCCAATGAAAGCAAATATTTCAAATATGTTCAATGTGGTGGCTAGAGCTTGACTTTCAGGTGCTGATTGCATTTATCTCCACAACAAGCCTGTCTGGGGTAGGACGTGAGAGTCGCTGAGCTCTTCAACCCACCTTGGCTTGCAAAACTCCCCCTGGTCTCACATCATGAAAGGGTGTTTTGGGCTCGCTGTCTGACTAGAGGAATCCCATCGCTGGGGCAGGGGCTGACATTGGGTCCTGGACAGGGTCGGGGAGCCTTGGGGGGTGTGCAGGGGCTGACATTGGGTCCTGGACAGGGTGGGGGAGCCTTGGGGGCGGGCAGGGCTGTGGGTGCACTCAGGGCCCCAGCACCCGCTTGGCTCATGCCTTGAGGAAGGGTGGTGGCACACGGTTGAGGTTCAGCTGAGGCAGAGCTCAGTTCAGCCACGCCGGTTTCAGTCGAGGTTGTGCCAGGGCTGTTACTTACATCTGCACCAGGAGAAGGGTGGCATGTAAAAACACACGGCACATGGTGGCTAAACAGGCTATGTTCTTCTTCCAAAAGAGGATCAGGCCACAGCTGGAGTATGGTGTCTGGGTATCTCACCCCTTCCCAACTCTCTCTTTACTGCACAGACAACCAACAGTAGCAAAACCACAGCTAAACATGGCCTGCTTGGATGGAGCCAAGGGCTCCCGCCTCTCCCCATTTACAGTGTTGTCCATCTGGTGCCCCTGGTTTGGCACTCGCTGCATCGGCACCTACTGAAATGATGGTGCTGTGATTGCTTGGTGATTCACCGCTGTGTTTGGATTTTCAGGGTCCTGGGCTTGTGTTTATCAGCAAAACACACGCTCTCTACAGCGTCAGGCTGTAAGCGGATTGGAGCCATACAAAATGCCTTTAAGCAAGATGCTCTGCACGGTCAGGCATAATTAATGTCTATTTAATTGGACAAAGGCACCGCTTTCATTTACACAGCTTTACTCCCATGTCTTTCAGCATGCACTTTCCACTTTTCCAAAATGGAATATGTGAAAATGAACACGTAAGCGAAGATATGTTGTTTATTTTCTTTTTGAAGATCTAATTCTTCATCTCTATTGTACTGTGTTCATGTCAGGACAACTGAGCACCGGGTCCTGCAGGTAGGATTCACTTCACCTCATTTAAACTACTTGCCTTGGTTCCCAGAGGGAGCCAGGCGGGGTTAACCAGGCAGCTCCAGGGTCATTCATCTAACACAGGTTGCATGAATCATCCCTGGAGATGCCTCTCCCCACTGACAACAGAGGGACCTCAGGGAGATGAGTCTCTCTGCACCAACACCAGCCTTAAACTGCACAGTCTGAAAGCTGGACCATCAGTCAAAGAAAGTGAAATGAAGAAACCTCTAGCATCTTAAAGGCTAATTTTTACCAGTGCCTTTCAGATGGGCAATAAGTAAGACAAGATTTAAGATGTAATTGGTATACATGCAACGGTGAATAAAACTATCCTGCTGTAGTACAGCAGATGCATAAATGCACAGGCAGCTTGGCTACGAAACTGTAGAAACAGGTACGTGTGGCATGTTCAGTGCAGACGGCAAAAGGAGTCTTTTCTCAGCAGCTACTGGGATTCTTCTGGGGAGGAATACTCTGCTGTGCATGGCTTCACTACCCAGACTCCAGATTTATTGCACAAAGTCAAGCCATTGCATGAATTAATCATTTGTCCCCCCACATCAAACCATTTCTCCTCTGGAGTGATATTTGTCTGTGAGTTTATGTGCTGTGAGGTACCAAGTGAGACAAAAGACAAACTCTGGGATTAACCAGTTTTAGTAGGATCTGATGCAGCCTGAAAATCAGAATGAATTATTACATCTTCAGCAAGACATGACTTCAGACAGGCCAGCTCCGGAGGAATGAGAGAAGGACTTTTGCCAACAGGCTTTTATGGGAGGGGATGAAAAAAGACCCTACTGAATATAAGGATTTAAGAATTTAGGAAATTCTTCACCGTGAGGGTGGGGAGGCACCAGAGCAGGCTGTCCAGAGAAGCTGTGGATGCCCCATCCCTGGAAGTGTTCAGGCCAGGCTGGATGGGGTCTTGAGCAACCTGGTCTAGTGGATGGCGTTCCTGCCCATGGCAGGAGGACTGAAACTAGATTATCTTTAAGGTCCCTTCCAACCCAAACTATTTTGTGATTCTGTGAATTACTGTGGTTGCCATCCACACTGACCAAGCACCAGCTGCTTTTTCTTCACAGCCTCTGACATGTGGCACATGGCTTGTGGTGGCTGTTTTCTGCCCTGCTTCTGCAAGCCAGCGTGTGCTGTCACCGTGCATCACCACGGACATGGCCTGCTCCCGACAGCCAGCCTCCTGCAAAAAGGAGGATCACAGCCAGCACATTTTACTGGGAAAATAAAATACCAGCAGTTACAGTGCTGTCAGCTTCAGTCTTACTTTGTAAAGCCAGTTCCTTGGCACTGAAGGCTGTCATGTTCCTGGAGGAGCCAGAAAGGGGTGTCGGAGCTACAGCAAGATCTTCTCAAGCCCTCAAGCTGGGGTGTGTGGACACACGTGTATCTGTCCTCAAGCTGCTGGGTGACCTCTGGCAACCACCGCCTGTTTGTCTTTCACTTTGTCTCTATTATTTTTATAAAATATATTCATTTTAAAATCAGGCAGTAAACACAGGAGCTGGGCATAATTAAGAAGCCATCATTAATAACTAAAGTCAATCATTTTGATGATTAGCAGTGTGTTTAATGCTTCCACTACATTGTCCTCCAGTGCAAATCGTGCATTTGCAAAATGTCCATCTATCTGATAACGTGTGAGACAACACCATCCTTTTCAGAACCGATGAACTGCAAGGTCTATATCATACACATTTTTTCTTTCTTCATGGTAATTAATACATACATTAATGTTTTGTGAGCATTTTTTACACTGAAAGCTACTAAAGTTTCACATTAATAAGGGAGGGACTGTCCTCGTGAAGCCAAGGACAGTGGGCATTCTACTGGTTCAAAGATGTGGGTGGCTAGAAAAGGGAATGTCCATCAGCTGCTCAAGCGCGTTTCTCAGGTGAGCTGTTCTGGGGCTGGGTACCTGACATACACTGTTCCTGTGAAGGACAAAATTAGAGCAAATGGTAGGAAAAAACTTTGATCTCTTGAGCCTGTGGAAGTAGCCACAGCCCTGTTTTTCATAAATCCTCTGTGTTGCTGGAAGTTTAATCAATGGCCAGGCTGGTAGATTTAGAAACCAAAAGAAAAATAGCTAATTCAAAGTCACAAGCTCAAGGAACATAATTCTAGTCCGACTCATAAACTAGATCTGATATACGATGCTTTACAGACCTCAGTTCCACGTAGCTCACAATTTGACCAGCAGAGCAAGCAAGCGGTCCGGCCACACAGTCATGGTCTCCTTGCCAGCCCACCGCGCACCCTCTACAACCGCGGCCTGATGGATTTTAAACAATTCTGTCATACTGTAAAATAAGACCCAATGTACCACAAACATGAACTGAGATGACAAAATATATCATAGTGAACAAAGAGGGACATGAGGGGGAACAATACGGACACATCCCGTGGCAAAAGGCAGAGAAAATATTTTGATCTCTTAGTTACAAGCCCACTCCTGTTTGACTTCTGACCCAAGGCTGAGCTGCTGGCAATTACATCACAGCTGCTGGGCAGTATAACGCTGCCTCCAAAAGCTCTTTGTCTCATTAGAAGGGTATTCACGAGGACAACTTTGGCTCAGTGAGTCAGTGGAGGGAAATGGGCTCCTTCAGAAGGGATGGCAGAGCAGCTAAAGAAGGTTCAGATGCTGAATTGCCTCCCACGGTCTCCCTCACTCACAGCTTAAGGAAAAGATGAAGCTAAAATGAGGACCATCCTTAGGGGACAAAATGTTTAATTGGAGTATCACATAGAAAAACTCTGTCTAACAGCTTGCCTGAACATCTGCAAATATCTGCTCTTATGCCTCCTTCTTCTCTCATACTGGTGTATATCAGAAATTACCCTTAAGGTAACTTAAAATGAAGCATAACTGAGATTTATAAACCTGTTCAAAATATGTAAAGGGTAAACAGTAGCAAAAGTTCACATGTTCCACCAGGGGATGAACACCTCATTCCCCCTACACCTGCACATTTCTGGTTCAGCAAAACCTGCACACATGCTTGGATACTTCTCACACTTCATACTAAAAGACAGACCCTATCTATTGCCTTTGTTACCCCGGATTCTCCCTGCACAAAGGATGAAGTCCGTTGATCTCTGCTATCACATCACAGGAGGCCTTCAGCAACACCTTTGGATTGTTTTCTGATTAACCACACAATTAACATTGTCCCTATATGTTGCATATAAGTAATATGTTACCCTTTTAGCTGAATAAAAAGTAAAGAGAAATTGAGAAGGCAAGGAAGAAAAGACAGCAACAGGGAGATGTCCTATTCTCAGAACAGTCACCTTGAGCTCATGCAGATTCAAGCGCTGTCCCTTATTTGAAGGTGTTATATTATTTGCAGGGTGTCGTGGCGGGGGGGTTATTGCCAGCATCCCAGGAACACGTTCTCTTTGGAAGCCCTTAGACTCCCAGTTCCCAATGTCTTAGTCTCATATTGCTTACAGTAACGTGACAGTATTAAGCCAAGACTTTTCAGCCCAAACCAACTAGGACAGACCTGAGAGCTCTATCACTTTGACTTTTCAAAGCATTCCTCAACCATCACTAACATAACAGTGCCCAACATGGACTTTAATCTAGCCTACAGGCAGGAGAAGTCTTTCTCTAGCTTTCTGAAAAATCAGCAGTTATCCCATGGGTACCCTAACACTTACCTGACTCCAAAACGCTTGCAGCTCTACTTGAAGTGCATATCAGCTGCTCCATTCACACTGGAAACTGTGGAGCAAATACACAAATTCATGAGCAGTCCTTGTTCAAATTCAACGAAAAAGGGAACCTGCATTTTGGATCAACTTCAGGCCCAAAGTCTGTAAAACTGGGAGAAAGTGAGGATGTGGAAGTGAGGACAGCCTACACTGACAACATTTTATCAATGATGAGAGAAGAAATGAGATGAGATCAGATGAAACGAGATAATATAAAATTACTTCTTCCCCAGCCAGAAACCGGTCAAGTTCTGAAGGTATCAGACATGTAACTTTCTCCAGAGGACATACCTGGCTTGCAAGCAGCTGCTTTTCAGTTTATTTTAGTTTCCATTTCTGAAGAGCACTGGAAAGGACTTTTCATAGTGAGAGGAAAAGTTCCCAAATTTTAGAAAAGTGAGACAAAAAAGCCATGGAAGTGAAAGGGCAGATTCTTAACACACAATGTGTGGGGAATGAGCTATTTCATGGGGTTGCTTCACACCTTGAATGTACTTGGTGACACTCTGGTATTGGCCTCACAACTCTAATTTCACCTCCAGGCCATGCCAGTGGTTTCTCAGTGGCAACTGCGAATAGCATAGTCCCCTGCTGAAGATGCTGCTCCACCTTCACAGTATCACAGTATCACAGTATGTTAGGGATTGGAAGGGACCTCAAAAGATCATCCAGTCCAATCCCCCTGCCAGAGCAGGAACACCCAGATGAGGTTACACAGGAAGGTGTCCAGGCGGGGTTTGAATGTCTCCAGAGAAGGAGACTCCACAACCTCTCTGGGCAGCCTGGTCCAGTACTCTGCTACCTTCAAAGTAAAGATGTTTCTTCTCAAATTCAGATGGAACCTTCTGTGTTTCAGTCTGTGCCCGTTGCCCCTCATCCTATTGTTGGGCACCACTGAAAAGANCTGTCCTTCTTGAACTGAGGGGCCCAGAACTGGACACAATATTCCAGATGCGGTCTCACCAGGGCAGAGTAGAGGGGAAGGAGAACCTCTCTTGACCTACTAACCACCCCCCTTCTAATACACCCCAGGATGCCATTGGCCTTCCTGGCCACAAGGGCACAGTGCTGGCTCATGGTCATCCTGCTGGCCACCAGGACCCCCAGGACCTTCACCACGTTAGCATCCCCCACTGGGAGAAACTCAGTTGCCTAGCCATAGCTTGGTGTAGAAGCAAAGCAATGGAAGTAGCAATCACATATATATCCTTTAAAAAAAAAAAAAAAAAAAGAACAAACAACAGTGACAGTGACAAATATAACCATGACTGAAGACCAGCAGCCGCACCAGCTCTCTGCATGCTGTGGCAAAGCAAAACACAGAATAACCCCAAGTTCAGATGTGATAAAGTAAGATATAGTGCCTCGCGGAGTCAAATACAATGCACTGTCTGCAATATTAATTACTAATTTCGTTAGAGCTGCAGAAATCACCTAGCAGTAACATTTTATTTATTTAAAGTCTGCGTCACTACTTTAGTTATTGTCTTTCCATGATGCACTTGTGGAGTGTACACTTGCTTGCAAACGCCGCAGTAAGTTCCCAAAACCCACCTGTTTAAACGCACAAACTGTGCTTATTGCATTTGGGGGGAAGCTGATCCATCAAGCACCAACATACATGGGGAAATTCCTGGGCAGGCTGAACAGACCCTCCTGCTTGCTGTCGCCTCGCCAGCTGCAGCAGGGGAAAGGAGCTGCCAAGTTCAAAACCGCATCAGAACACTCAGGGCTGCTATAGGAGCTGCCTCCTGAGGGCTCGGGCAAGGCAGGGACTTCAGCTGCCATCCCAGACGGGGAACCTGCAGGAGATCACAGCTGAACCAGCACAGCCCGGAAAATTCGGGGGTCATCACATTGTTACATGTTCAAGCCCGTGTCGTAAGTAGCAGCAGGCGTTAAAAAGCTTAGCCCAAGATTATTTAACACATCAAGTCTGATACATCTTAACGATATAAATAGGCACTGTTAATACTCAGTGTTACCCAACGGCTGAACTAGGTTATAGTATTTTTCAGTTTAATTGGGGATAGCCCAATACATAAATAGGTTGTGGTTATGTTTAGCTGGGTACAAGGATTAGAGACTGGCTTAATACAGAAGCAGATCCTGACAGACCACTTAGGAAATAGAAAGAGATTAACATGACTATAATAATAGAGCCGAAACACAATGATGAACCAGCACATCGTGGGTTTCACTAATTAAAGATGTCTATTGATGACAGAGGTCTGACGCCTCCGATCTTTGTGTCACTTCCGATGCTAAGACAAGGGTATCCCTTAAGTATTATGACACAGGTAAATACGCTGAGGGAATAACACTAAAGATTAAATTACCGCTGACACCGAGGGCATATGCCAGGTATTAGACGGCACATGTTATACTCCTTGTCCTGCCTCTCGTTCAGCAGGGCACTCCCTCCAGAGCAGCAGCACTTGGGTTTCAGTGCTTGTGCTGTGCAGGTCTTTTCAGACATCTGGAGCAGATCTTCAAACCCTTAGGTCTTGGGCTTTAAATCAGTAAAATGATATGCACGTAACACAGCCTTGCGAGGAACATTGGAAAAAGCACTTAGATTATTAAAAGAAATCATATCTGATGTGGAAAATATTGCTGAAATAATAATTTGCTTCTAGCTATTCAAAAGAGAGCTTCTAAAATGGTTACAGAGCTGGGGGTTGAAAGAATTGGAAACAACATCATTATTATTTGACACACACAGTCGGAAACCAGGGTCCATCGTGCCAAGCACTATACAAACATACATCAAAAATATAGCCCTTGTCCAGACAACTGTCAGCTTCATTATTAAACTACAGACATGGAAAACAGAAGGAAACAAAGAGAAAGCACTAGTCAACAGGAACGTCAATGGCCAGAGCAAATCAGTGTCACAACGGACATCAATATTTGCAGAATAATTGAAGACTTTTATGTAGACTTTAAAAGAGAATGTAATATCTCTGTGGTATGTAGGGATCTTCTAGGCACAGGGGACAGCACAGGAAAAAGTATGGAAGAGTGGAAACTGTAGATAAATTCTCCTTCATTGCTCTGGAAAAGAAAGAGGTTTTCTTTGGAGCACAGTACATTTTCTGTCAGAATTCTAAATACCTTTGGGGCTTTTAGCATGCCTTTACATTCACTATAGAATTTATCATCCATTTTCGGGCCATGTTCATAATCTACGACAGAACACAACATTTGGCCTTAAACAGTCTGTTAGTCTTGAGTTCTGCTTCGTTTTCTCAAAAACAGAAATTACAGAAAATAATTTATTTGCCCGTATTTAAGTGTTCTCATTTTTTCATTTAAAAAAATGCTTAGTACATCTTAATCTGAATTTCCAGAAGTCAGCAATTATTTCTTGGTGCCTTGGTGCCTTACTACTTTCTTCAACTCCTTTTTTTAATCTTGTATCATAGGAAAAAGCGTCTGAAAATTAGGTTATTACCAAGACTGTTGAGCTGAGCATGAAAATCTTTGTCTGGACACATAAATTCCTTTATATTAAAAGACCAAAGACTTGCCTATGTAAGAACATAATTAAATATGAAAACAACCAGAATGGAAAAAGTGGAATAGATTTACAATTTTAAAATAGCACACATGATACAAAAGTTCATGAGTCTATATAAATTTCAACAAAAAAAGCTCGTGGTTTTTTTCATTAATGCAGAATGCATCCATTGTGGGTTTTAAGTGCCTCAGTTTAGAAGCAGAAGACAGTTTTTATTAATAGCACATGCAATCCCAACACAGGAGATTCCTGTGGCAGATTTATTTGCTCCTTAAACAGGCACCCTCGGCTTCAGTAGGAGAAAGGGCTGAGTTAGAACTGCCTGGCAAGGGGGGTCTCGCTGGCAGCGGGGTCCCAGCTGGTGATGCCACCTCACTGCTGTCCCACAGGCAGGGCAGGCACGCTGGTCACGTCCTGAGGACAAGCCAGGAACGCGCATCCTCGCCCCTCTGGAAGGAGATGCCAGCGCAGAGACAGGCACGAGCCACGGTGCGCCCTGGGTTCAAACATCTGGGGGACGAGGAGCCAGGATGCTGAGCTGCTCAAGAGCATCAGGAGGGGGAGCAAACGTGACGCTCCGAGGAAGGTGAGGAAGGCAAGGCCACCTTGCTGGCTGTCAATGTCTGTAGCTGACGGCTTTTTTCTATTTCTCTCTGTTTATTCCAATAACTCCTCTGGCTGACTGGGAACGCTGGCAGAGCAGGACTGACACCATCACTGCAGTCTCTCTGGTTACTATGTATGGATTCAGTTCCTCTCAGCCTTTTCATGGAAATAGTTCATGTGAGCCAGAGAAGAAGAAAAAACTGATACTCCTCCCACCTTCCTGAGAAGGCAAATAGCCACCAAGAAAACCCTCTATCCTGCACAGCTTGGCACTACAGTAAAGGAGTAATCAAAACAAATGGCCCAGAATCCACCATATCAGAAGCCCTGGGAGACTGTGTTTCCCAAACTCACAGATCCCCAGTCTCCTCTTCCTTGGGGAAAGATTCCTTCTGCCACGTGGCCACCGAAACAGGAGACCACAGCTGAGGAGCTGCAGTGGGCAGCCAAGGACAGTCAGACCTGCAGCTGCAGCCCAGCCCTGCCAGGAAAGGACAGGATTTTATTACAGAGCCCTGAGGTTAAAAACTGACCATAAGTCCACAAGGCATTTGGAAACTCCTGGGTAAAATCTTGAGAAAGGCAAGGAAGAGTGAAAAAGCAAGGAGGAGGTGTTAAGAAGAGTGTCACACAATAGCAGAGCAGTGGTTAAAGAGAGCCCAGAGCTGCAATGACACATCTGTCCCTCTGACTGTCCTCTGAGGGAATTTCAGGAATGCCCAGAATGTGTCTGAATACTGTACAAAATGCTTTTTTTTTTTTTTTTTTTTCCTTGTTATAAATGTGATGCTTGAGTGATTTCTGGGCCTCAAAGAGGAATTCCAAGCCACGCTGAAGGTGAAAGGGCAAGAGTCATCATTACCAGTAGAGTCTCTGAAAGGAGCTACAATAAGGCTAAGACTAACAAATTATCATTTCCAGCTGCTGATGTTTCCAGTGCACAGAACAGAGTTGTCACGAGCCACGGCAACTCTTGGGAGAGGGGAGAGGGATGCCAGCGTTGCAGAACCCCTTTACATTAATCATTTTATATAAAGTTTCCAGTGGAAACATTTTGGAACATCTGCACTTGAAGAAGTCTATAAAAACAGTGTATGAAATATGTTTCTGCTTTTCTATCTTTCCTTTCTTCGTGTATTTGTCTATTAGCTCAATGTTTGCCATTAAGCTACCCCGAAGGCAGTTCTGATGTTTTATAAACCAGCAAATAGTGGAAGCGCGGGAGTTCCAACACCAGCCCACACCCACCGGCCGGGTAAGATGCTGTCTCACCAGTTCTCCTCCAAGGTGACTCCCTAGCTGTGCACTGTATCTCGTGACAAGTTGTGCAACACTGTGGGACATGCATGTAGTGCTGTTATAACAGCAGTGGGAGGGAATTCGGGGTGACTGCAAGTCCCAGGCAGGGATTTGAATTAATGTGGAAGCCCTTTACTGACACTCACTCCCGGGGCATCCTCTTGCTCCTTGGCAGCACAGCTACTTGCTCTGGTTGTTGCATATATTGGCACAGGCAGTTTTTGTTCCCAATGAGGTGGTTCTCAAAGCACGCTTTGGAGGATCTGGGGGCACAGGATGCCGTTGTGATGGAGGAGCTCAGCGCAGTCACCCTTGGCTGAGTCTACAGCAACAACAGCCTGGGCACTGCCTGCCAGCTGTGCCACCTAGGTTTTAAGCACTGCACAGCAGGGAGGGCAGTGCCTCCTACCCTAACGCAAGAACTGGGCAGAGTCAGGGAGGGCTCTGCAGCCAGCACACAGAGCAGGGATCTTACAAGCACGATAGAAGCTCAATATGCATTTTTTTTTTCAGTCTTACCTGCTATTGCAGTCCAGATAAGGCCAGCTGGTAAAATAAAAGACCCGTAGTGTCATGAGCACGATGTTATACCAAATGCATGTATGTTCTCCAAGACCTCTCCAAAAATGACAAATTATCACAATGCAGATGTTTCTTTATGTGTTATTCACTTTTCATATGTCTGCTTCTCCTCTTACAGGCGTTTTCTGGCACTTAGGTAAATGATTCAGATCTGTCAAAGGCCCAGGTAGTTGTCATGATAATAGGGACAACAGACAATACATAGTCTGGCATCGTTTTGTCACACAGACAGTCCTCATGGACCTTGCTGGTGAGATGAGTATGAATAAGGATTACCGCACAATAAAACTAACTGTAGAAGAAAGAAACAAAAGAGGACGATGGAAGGTCAGAATAATTTATGTGGAATATCAATAAGCTGTCAAAACAGAAACACTTTCATCTCTTCTCCGTTTTTCTTTTGAGCAACAAACATTTTCACAGGCAGTGCAATGCTGCATCTCCTGCCAGCTTCTCAGCTGATGCTTGTGCATGTGGGCTTTGCATGAATTCACACGTGCGGCAGTGAGTCCATAAAACGTGATCTGTGCACAGAGCTACACCACGGTATGTGCAGAGGGACACACGGCTTTTTTTTTTTTTTTTGGACGACATCTTTTTTTCTTCAGTACAAAAAGACTATATACAGAAGAATCTTTCGGCATTATAAAACAGGAAGGGTAAGTGAGCTCACAGATCTAACAGCTACACATTGTGGGTCACAGACTGGAACATATGCAAAAATATTTGTGTATGCAGATAGAGTTAAGTTTTCCTTTATAGCTCTTTCTATGTCAGAAAATAAAGTGGTTCAACCAATTGTATAGTCATTTCAATAACTATGCACTTTATAGCTTTTCCATTTTTTTGTGGTCCTTCTTTCTTTATTTCATACGTGCCATTTATTGTCTCCTGTTGCCAATGGTTTGGATTCTAGTTCTATGAGTTTTCTTTTAGTTCACTGCTGCAGCAGATACCAAACAGCAACATTGGCTGCAACAGCACGTACACTCAAGTCATGATTCATTATTTTTAGTTCCTAAGAGTATACATGATCCTAATCAAATTCATCTGTGAGTCAAGTGTGCTTGATTAATGCTAATGAGGAAAATCTGAGGGCAGATAGGCGTGTAATTTCTGCTTCATTTGAAAGACATATTGAAAACTGAAAACCCATGTTGGTGCAAAGCCTGTTTCTAAAACATTAACTATACTTTGTCTTTCTGCATCTGCTAGCTATAAGTACTGACAGATTAGGAGCAGGGTTTCTCCATTGCCACTGCAATGTGGTTATTCTTCTGGAGGCATATTTGTGCCTGGTATTGCAGCCACATCACAGCTTGTCCCCAAGGCAATGAAATATTTATAGGGATCCTTCCATGCATTTGAATTGCAGCAGGCAGAACAGGCCCACAGGTCCCACGTTCTGAAAAATATTTCGATATCTTGTCCCCACTGATTTCAGTAGCAGGAACCTAAAAAATGTGCAGAATCAGGGCCGCGATCTCTCACCCAAGAGGTACAAAGTAAAAACCGGTTTGCACCTGGTGGCATTAAAAGCTGCTGTTAAGAGTGACTAAAAGAAAGGAGCAGCAGCAGGAGGGGTTCTGCAGACCCCAGGGCTGTGCCACAGATGCTGGGGTGCAACCTTTATCAGTGAACACAGGTGGGTGTGAGACAGCAAGCCCTTGATACCAGAAGATGTAGGTAACCACAGGCTTGCACAGTAACCACTCTTTTATGCAAACCTTTCACTAGAAGCTACATTGGTCAAAGAGAGGTCCCAGCACCAGTGGGACAATGTTTTATTCCTGCAGCAGCACAACCTTCCTTTTCTGGAAGTGCACGGGGAACTCCACAGCCTGATTTACCGTAGCTCCACCGTTTGCACGGCAAGTCCATTGGCTTCTATCTTGCAGTATTTCAGTAATCCTGTTCATCATAAATAGCAGATAGTTGTCGCTGCAGGCTGTAAAACAGCTTACAATGTGAGCAACGCTTGGATACTCCAGTGCCACAGAGCAGTGAGGGCAGTACTGGGATAACAATGCTTCAGTGTCTGGGCTGGAACCCCAGGAGGAAACATCCTATTGCCCAGAGGAGGCAAAGCTGCCCAGTCTCACACCTTCTCTGCTGTGGGGAGGGCGTCGTCTTTGCTGAAGTTGGCAAGGAAGCATGCAGCCTATAGGAGAAGGCAGTGTCTATAATCATTTCTAGCACTTGTATAGGAGCCTATATGTTACTGTGAGTTTAGAAAAGGCAGTGACTGCATCAGTCCTCATGTCTAGCACTCATGCGAAGGACACAGAGGAGTGAAAACGTGTGCATGAGATCTTGAAGTTCTATGAAAGGGAGAATTTGGGGGCTAACACTAACAAAACAAGCTACCAAACCCCACCTAGCCTAGCAACACACCTGACACCGTACAGGCACATAGGATTTTGCCAAATGATGTTTGCAGGTGCTTAAAATTCTGCACTGTGCATGCCCTCAGTTGCCACTGCTGTGGCAAAGATTATCATAACTCTTCTGCTGAGATTCACAAACTGCTCTGTCGTGACAGCCTGGTCACTTAGGGATTCCCAGCTTGTATCCGAAGTATTCAGCAATATCTATTTAGCAAAACACAATCAAACAAAAAGCATCCCGAACAGCAGTCATTTCCATCTCCAAATAGCTAGAGGATGAATTCCAACAAGTTTTTCATAGCAGCTTTGTGGATAGAGCACTCACGCGGGAAATGTGGAAGCAGTATTTGCTCCTCCTTCCCCTGGAAGAGACTGGGAGCCATACACTCCCTGAGCTGCTGCTGCAAGGTACCCCCAAGGAACCAACACAGAGCCCAGGCTGAAGATCAAGCCTGTCCCTCCAAACTGAATCTTTTAACTGCTAGGCTACGTTCCTGATTTTATACATTAGACCATTGCCATGAATATTATTCTTCCCAGTGAGTCAGTTTTGGCAAGAAGTTGCTCCCTTTCACCTGCAGCTCTTCTATAAACTAGGAGCTCAGGCATGCTCCTGAGAAGAGGAAACCACAGAGCTGAATTCCTCCAGGATATGGAGCTCCCCTATAGAGGAGCAGTGTAAGGATCTGACTGCTACACAAAATATTGCCTTACCTTCTGTGAAGACTCCTCTTTCCAAGGCCAAAAGAGAGTCATACAGAAATACCTCTTGGGTGCACACAGGGGTTAGGTGTGACTTTGCAGCTTGCTCTATAAGGTTAGACCCCATGTTCCAATTACACTGCATCAGAAGAGCTCACATGGTCATTTTCTGATCCAGCCTTCTGTTGTCCTGACAACCCCCCACAAGTGCTGGACACGCTGCTGTGATTACACCCACCAAACAGTTCAAGCACCACACAAGGCTGGTCGTAGGCTCTGAATCCCAGCCGTACATGGCACTTGATGTGGATCGATCTCGAGGAGGATTAGCCCCAGTGGTGTAGAATTAGGGCACCCATCCCTGACTCAGGGCATATTAGATATGCCACTTGTCTTGAAGTTCTCTACACAGTGTCACCAAGCTAAGGGCTTTCAGGAGTTTGAACTCTGTGCCTGCTTTCCACCTACGTGCTTCTCAAAGAGCCGAGGGAACACCTGACTTCAGCTGAGGGGAAAGTATATATTTTTGTTCGTCTAGTACCTCCCAGGGAACAGATGCTTGGAGGCAACTAGCAGCAAGCTCACTTGTCCAATGAGCTTAATGTCTAAAAGCATTTAAAAGCTGTGTGGATTCAGTCCTGTGTGTGTGAGTGTAGTCAAATCTACCTTGTGTCTGCCACAGTCTGGGGCTTTGGGCACACACCATCATCCAGTTGAAGAGACTGCTCCAAGCTCTGTTAGGTTTTACCATCCTCCTCATGGCTTTTCTGTTTCGCCTGCTGACTTGTTTCATCTACTTCCTAATCTGTTGTGCTTAATTTAAGCCATATTGATGGACATACATCAGAAAGTGATCATCTGGGCAGCTCAACCAGCTACAGTAGAGGAGCTGCAACCTGTGGTAGCATTCCCTGCTCCTGTGAGGGGCAAGACTTGTGCATTCAGAAAGTTTAGTATATCGCTTCAGAACCAGGCCAAAAATCTTTGAGCTAAATATCAGCCTCTTTTCCTCATTTAGTGGAAGAGGAAAATGTTTTGTACCAGTAGTCTTAGCTGTTTCTGTGTCACTGCCACCCAGAACAGCATGGGCAGAGGAACAGCTTTAACAGAGCAGATAGAGCTTCAGCACCTCTTGTGGGCCCCACAGTTTAGATTTTTTTTTTGTTCTGTGCAGTATTTTGTAATGACTAACATTTGCCACAACTGTCTTAGTGTGTGTGTTTCTATACGTAAAGCTGTCAGCCCAACAAGAGTTCATCACAACCTTCAGCTTTGGAAACCTTTATTTTATATCAGCAATGATAGCAAGCAGAAGGCACGACCATCCTGATTAATTAATCCCCATACAGCACCTCCTAGCAACCAAAGGTTGTTTTCCTAACACTTCTAGCTGGGACTTGCAAGAGTATAACTTAACCACATGGGAATGCACTATCTCATTCTCATGAGCTCACAAGTCTTTAAAGGAAACGTTACCTACCTCAACGCTTTCTCTGAGATGCGTGGCTGGACAGACAGCACGACCAACAGACAGGCTCGTCTCAGCAGGCAAGAAGAGAAGGCCTGGTGCCAGAATATGGAGTTACAATTAGCAACTTCCGTTGTCCCAAAAGGCTGATGAAGCCACCCAGTCAGGCCTTTCCTCTGAACGTGTCCACTACAGCAAATTACAAGGAATTTCAGAGCGTGAAATTGATGCCTTTCTGGAAGGCACGTAAAACACTGAACTTGTTTCACTGAGCTTGTACAGTGTCAAGTGCTGATCAACAACCCAAGACATGCCCATCTGGGATGCAAGGAAATTCACAGCTTTCACAAGTTTTTGACACCCTGACACGCTATCTGTGCGAAAGCAGTCTCCGGAGCCCGCATTACAACAGCACTGCAGGCGCCAGCACTGAAGTTTCCCAGACCTACTACCGAGTGTAATGTGGCATCCCATCCTTACAACTGTTTATATTAAATCCTTCCACCTGATTTGGTATTGACGGGTTTTTAAGGTGTTACTTCAATACGTCTGTAACCTTGTGTTCACGGCTATCTTTTACTAGAAAATGTTATCCAAGCAAAGCTAGCAGAGTCATCTCAGCCATCCTGAAGCGTGAGGAGAAAAGTAACCAACTCCAACATTTACACTTGAGACAAACCAGGAGACTCTGCAATCAATACAGTTGATTTACCTCCAGCAACTGCTTTACATTTAAATGCATATCCATCTGCTGTGCTTCACCAGCTACAGGAGGCCAGCGTACAAGCCCTTTGCTGAAATTAATTAACACGAGGAGCAGAAATTTATATCATAAATAATTAATTTTCAACATGCTACTTTACCAGGAAGCCCAAGGTGCTTTTATAACCAGTGGATCTCCAGGAAATAAGGATATACACAAAGAGAGAACATTCGGGATTAAGGGCGCTGCCTGGATTCACATACTGCAGCGCGAAGATGCACTTGGTGGACTAGGACAACCTTAGCAGCTGCAGATTAATTCTACTAGCCCAGAGTGCTCAGAGGGGCACCTCAGGAGTCTGCGCTGTTATCAGTGCTATAAATAAAAATGCATGTTTCTGTTTTAATGCCTGTAACTAATTTTTTTGAACTCTAGAAACTCTTTTTTTAAATTCTGCATTTTAGCATCATAGCATGCATTTTATTCTCACCGAATCCTTTGCTGGTATCGAGAGGTATGTCAAAGTGATCTGGGAAATGCTCATGCTCCTCCTGTTGGGTAGCACTGCGTTGCCCACTTAGGATGTTGGGGACGGTTCCTCACCAGACTTTCCTCCTTCAGGCAGCATGTCACGTCAGTAGCTACAACAGCATCTTCTCTGCAACCCTCCTCCCACACGCATTTCCAGCACCAGAAACGTGTGACTCCCATCCTAAAAAGAACAGAGAGACCCTTTACCAGTGATGGCCTGCCAAACCACTGCTGAAGGGTGTTCCTTCTCAAGCCCAATCATTCATAGTGGTGTTAGGTGGGAATCTCATGGTGATGGTGGGAAGATACTCAGGTGGGCTCCTGCCGGGCTCAGGGGGTGTCAGAAAGCATCAGCAAACGAGCCACCACAGCTGAGCTGGGGTCTTGCCAGCAGCAACCCCATGCTGCCTCCCAATACCCAGTCACAGCCACAGAACACCAGGACAGCACTGAGGAGCTGGGCTGGAGGAGAGAAGACAGCTGCCTTCCTAAGGCAGTGCAAAGACCAGAGCTTCTTATCAGCACAACTTACTGGCACAAATGTTATTTATTGCAAATCACGTGTCTCTAAATGAGACACGGTAAGAACAAAGGGCTGTACATTTTCTGGCTTTGCAAATTATGTGGGGAGCTGGAGAAGCAGGCAGAAACAACTTTGGATGTCGCCTGGTTGAAAGAAAGCCATTACCCTTCCACCCTGCCATTCCCATGGGCTGGTGTGAGTCCCCCGCCCCGACCCCCACCCAGCTGCAGCCCCTCGCTGGCCACAGACACAAACAGGAGGGGTGATCCGCGGCCAGGGGAGGAACCAGGGAAGGCCAAAGGAGCTCAGCACTGCAAGTGCATTGTTTCCAACAACCTTTTTACCAGCCGCAGAGGAACACCTGCTCGCTGTAACTTCCCATCAGCCTTCCCCAGATCCTGTTTTTTTGCCTCCTGACCCGTTTCCCTGTACATGCCCCATGACCACAGCGCAGTAATGAAGTGTGCATCTTATTCTAAGAGGTGCAGTCTACTGTTTGGAGAGAAAAGGTTTGCAATGCAGATATCCCGCAGGGCTCAGTGGAAGCCCATAGTGGCTCCAGACCTGGATCCTGCCGGGGACCCAGCAGGCACTTCAAGTGGAGCCAGCACGTCCAGGGGAGCCTCCCTTTTCCAGCTACGGAGTACGGCAGCACCTCATATCTGGGACAGGTGGGAGCTACCTCTGCAAGGCTGGCCAGCCAGACTGCTCCTGTGAGCAGCCAGACCTCCCACTGATTTCAAGACACAGTGGGGACTCCCAACAGGTCTCAACAGGTGACTGCACTCTGGGTTGGAGCACCCCCTCTAATGATTACCCCCTTCATGGCTCCCCCAGGAGAAAATCTACCAAGGGACCATCCAGAGAACAATCAGGTCCCACTTGCAGACTCTTTGCATGGAGTCTCCAGGGCAGCTTCTGAGCTCAGGTTCAGAAGGACTTTATTTCATTCCAGCTGGCAGCACAACTGTCCTCAGCCACCCCAAGGCAGGACCTGCTGCTGACAACTGCTGGTAGCAGCCAGGGGCTGTACATTGAGTAATTAATTTTAACTTGTCATTAAACCTGTCTGTGTATTGACTCCTTTGGCAGAAAATGTTTAAAAGCTGTACTCGTTCAAACATGAGCTCTCATCAGTCCCATCTCCAAGAGGCTCAAGAGGTTTTTCTGGGTCTGTGAAAAACAAAGCAGCAAGTAGCTTTGGTTAAAAATGAACAACGTCTACAGGGCATTTCTGGTCAGCTGAAGTTCTCTGCCCAGCAAATTGCAGAGAGAAATGGAAGTGACATCCATTTTGACATGCAGTTATCTGTGGTGCAAACAAATGTTTCCTTACATTTTACCAGACTTTTCCCCATGGCCTTTCTCAGATGGTACTGTCTTGGTTCTTGGGAATGCACTTCAGATGTCACTACACTGGAATTAACCCAGCCAGGCTTGGCTTGGATACCATAACAGATATATCTTAGTGAGATGTATACTGTTGACACAGGGAGCACCTGGAGGTGGCGTAGAAGCTGTCATATCTGAAGAGAGAAAATGAGCCAGACACACTGATTTCAGATACCTTCCTTAGCAGATCAACCCTCTGTATCTTAAACTCAGTTCTGTCTGCAGCTGAGCGCTCTTAAGGTACAATGGATCACAGGCATCAGGGAAAAGCAGCTGGAGAATACCAGGCTTGCTTGAACTGGCTTTGAGCACATTCATGATTTGGAAAAAAATAAAGGGCCAAACTTGAAGCATTGTTCCTCTCCTGCTGAATTCTTATTCAAGGAATTTAGAAGTGTAGCCTGAAAAAAAATTTGTGTGTGGTCTCAAGATTTTATTGCCTAATTGTAATGCAGTAAGAATTAATTCTGTCCCATGGGACTCTGGCCCTCCCGAATGAAACGCCAAGATCCTGGATCCCAATAGCATGATGCAAAGTGGCCAAATCTGGTAATGGATAGAGTTGGAACCTTCCATGGTCTTAACCACCACTGAGGGCACGTTTGAAGGTTATGATGGATTGTGATGGAGCAACCTCTTTGAACTATTACCAAGCATTGTAATTTAGAGAAGCCCTCAGGCTGCCTTGAGTTACTTACAAGATCCTACTGTCTTCTGCTGGCCCTGGAAAAGAATAGAGCAGTTCTATGCAGTCATTTCTGCTTTTCCCTCTTGGCTTGTAAGCAAGCCTTGGAGAAGATGCCAGCATCAGCCAGATCTGCAGAGACACAGGTGTTCTGAAACTTGGTATTACAGCATCAAGCCTTTCGGTGCCTCTCACGTGTTCAGAAGCCATAGCCGTGAGTTAGGTGCACAGGCACACTCTGCAATGCCTGGGGAGAGCTGAGTACCTCAACTGCGGTTCACAGGTGTCTACAGTATCAGGAGAATGATGCAAGGGCATTCTCAGCTTTCTAATCGTGGTGGCAAGTCTTTGGCAACAGAACACTGACCTGAGATTACCCTCAGGGAGTTTATTGGTTCGGGTAGGTATTCTGTGTGTTTAGGTATTTCACAACTCAGCCTGCCACTGCAGAGGGATTTCAGGACTCCAGGTTTTTAGGTGCCTGCACTAGAATGGCACTTGGGTACCCAGATCCCTCTGCTGCCGTAACCCATAGGGCCTGCACTCTCGCCCTTGGGCTGTCAGACACCCACAATCAGGTGCTGGCTGCAGCTTTGATTTGCAAACTGTGGTCTTTTACGTCAGTTATAAACCCGCACAGCTTGCCTTTTCTTTGCTGGAGGTATAATCCCATCATCACTCACTTAGGACAGGGCTGGTCACCTTATCGATGTGCACCTCACCAGTTTCCATATAGCAATAGAGACATCGTGCCTTGCTCCGGCTGGCAGCAGCAACCAGGTTCACACAAGGTCTCCTTTGCAGCAAAGTCTCCCTCCTGGTCACAGGCACTCCGGATCCTGTGTCATCTTTACCTTCGAGGACTCTGTAACTCGGTGCTCTGCGCTGAAGGGCTCTGCAGCCTCCTCACACCCGGGTACAGACACTTCAGCCCTGCACAGCCCGGCCCCACGGTCCTGTGAGCAGCTGCTGCCACCCTCAGGTCACCCTTCCATAAAACCTCGCTCTCTGCCTATGCTGTATACTCTCTCTGCAACAAATAATTCAAAGCAAACTCAGCAAAGCTGCTGGATGTTAAGATTCTCACACCTTATTGGCATCCTACACTGCTTGCCGTGGGTTAGTCAAGGTTTTTAACCTCAAATGCTCTATGCAAGAGTAGCAGAGGCAGCTCTGACTCAATGGCACAGATGCAGGAGGACCTCAGGGCCACAGTCCCGTTACGTCTGAGGCTTCAGGTCCAGGGACGCCGCTGCAGCCGGGGAGCAGCACACGCTCCCTCGCTGCTGTGCGATGCCTCAGCTCTGCCACCCGAAAACTTCCGAATGCAGCACATCTGGCCAACCCGCCCGGCAGCTGCGCCAGGCCTGCAGGAACAAGAAGCTCGAAACAAGCTGCACCCGCCCTGGGAACGCGTTACCTGCAAGGGCTGGAACAGCAAGAGGGAAACTGGAAACTAGAGCCAAAGAAGGAGCTGGCCTGAAGTCACCTTAATTCCCTACTTCCAAACCCCCAGGTAAATTCCCGGCTGGATTTGGATGCCCCCACCCTCCCACTCCTCTTTCCCAGCAGTTAACAGTGTGCCTGCAGCTGTGGCCAAGGCTGGAAAAGAGTGCTGCATCCAGCAATCTTAATTGCTTTCTAACAAGTGTTTTGCTTATGTTTATACCACCACACCACCTACAGCAACTTGTACTGGCTGAGGGGCACAGGTCTTGGCGCAGTTGAGATTACATGAGATAGCAATGGGGGAAAGGCTGCCCATGCCGGGAGGCAGGTGCTGCTCTGCAACAGCAGCCGGTGTCCCTCCTCGCTTCCAGGGCTGTTGTGCTACGGGATGAGGGATGAGCTCAGTGGAGCAAACTGCGCTTCTGCCAGCCCTTGGTAGCCAGGGGGTTGGCTTTTAGTGCCCAGCCAGTCACACAGAAAAACAATGTGAAGATGGGCAAAAATCTTTGTTCTTGTTGCTCTCCTGCTATACCTGTGATCTTTTCACCTTTGCAATAATTCTGTAATTCTCCTAGGGAGAGGAAAACTACTTGTTGGGAGAGCACTTTTATTGGCACATGTAAGTGCAGAACTAAATAAGCTGTGTCCTGGTGGGAATTTTATGTCCTCTTGACAATGTACACTTAAGGCTACTGCTGGTGATAAGAATTTTTCTTGGAAGCCTCTTTCCAGAGGTTGTTTGCATGCTGAAGCAGGGAGCAAGCAGAAATTATTAGCCAAACCACTTTTGTTCATAAGAGTGTCAAGGTCAGCAATATTTTCTACTCCAGCATGTTCTTCCCTACTAATACTTCGTCTTTCGGATTCTGAGACCATCATAGCTGCCTGGGAAGAAAAGCTCTAGCAAGGTGATTTCTGAGCTGTGTTTCACTTTTAAATCAAAGTTGCTATTTCAGAACTTGCAACACTTTAGCTGTTTCTTAAAGAGCTTTTCAGGCCGTTAAAGCTTGCAACATCTTTGGGAGGGGAGATACAAATTACTATTGCTTTTGAGTTACGTTTTGTTTTCGTTTTTTATTGTGCAGCTATGCAGAATAACATAGAAAGACTGTGAGAGTCAGTCTGAAGAACAGTATTTGCCTGAACACCGTTATGAGGGACTTAAAGAACAAGATGCTCTGGTAGAAAGAAATGGGCAATGGCTTGGGGAGACGCCTGAAGAATGTAATTGCGTTGCACAGGACTTTCCGATCTGGGGGCTGCGAGAAACAAGAGCTGCAGGTGGATTTTGCCGCTGCCTCAGCCAAACTCGCCCCCCACACGCTAAAAGTAATTGTGCTATGAAGGCCTCTCCGACCTGGGGACAATAACTGCTGTCCAGAAGATGGATTTTCACCTGTTGCCTGAGCCAGATTGCCCCCCAACCTCCTCCCTACAACAAAGGCCTACTAAGAAGAGCATGTGCAGAGGCTCACCAAGGGCCTTGAGGTCACCCAACGGACCAGTTAGAGACCCCTGAAAGTGGCGGCGCAGATGCAGACAGGTTCTGGCAAGCGAAGAGAGGACTTGTTAGGCCTGCGCAGTTAAGACTGGATTGTGCAACATAGGCGGAGATTGGCCTCAATCTATGTGAGTGAGGGGGGGTGAAGAAGCATAAAAGACAACCCCTAACTGGACATCGTGGAGATCTCCCCACCGAAGGATCCCGGATCACAACAGAGGACCGGCAGGACTTTTCTCACAGTACTGGAGACCAGAGGGATGCCTTTGGGACTCGTTCGGTGGTAACCAACCCTCTTTCTCCCTTTTTCTTTTACCTTTCCCTTTTCCCTCCACTTTCTCTTTTCTGCATGCCGCTTTACGGGCAAATTAATAAAGTCACACTGTTTGATTGAATTATAACCCTTTGGCAGTTTGGTTGCCTTAATTTTGCACCTCGAGATCAAGGTAAAATGAGTCCATCACCGAACGGACCGTGACAAAGACTCAATGACTAGACTAAGAGTAAAGTCATTGCCAAAAGCAGCTTGAGGAAAGCTGGTGCCACAATTCCAAGCGGCTCTCAGGCTTGGCCAGCATTCCCCTGTTCATCTGTGTGCTGCAGGCTCCTTGGTTAACACTGGCTTCTGGTAGCTGCCAACACGCAGTTAGTAAAGGATCTCACAACTCTTTCCAGGCTGATGATTTCATACTGGTGCTAATAAGTTCCCCTCAACAAAGCAGGATTCTTGAATTCTTTCATCATATCAGTTTTTAAAATCTCATCGTTCCTGAGCTCCACGCTGGAGCAGCCTGTTCCTGAAGGACTGCAGAAGTGACCCGCGCTGGAGCAGTTCATGAGGAACTGCAGCCCACGAGAAGCAGCCACGTTGGAGAAGTTCACGGAGGACTGCCTTTCCTCGTGTCGGAGCAGGAAAAGAGAGCGAGGAGGAAGGAGCGGCAGAGAGAGCGTGTGATGAACTGACCACAAGCCCCATTCCCCGTCCGCCTGTGCTGCTGGGAGTGAGGAGGTAGAGAAATCGGGAGTAAAGTTGAGCCTGGGATGAAGGGAGGGGTGGGAGAAAGGTGTTTTTAGATTTGTTCTTGTTTGTCATTATCTTACTCTGATTTTATTTGCAATAAATTAAATTAATTTCCCCAAGTCAAGTCTGTTTTGCCTGTGGTAGTAATTGCTAACTGATCTTCCTGCCTTTATCTCAACCCATGAGCCTCTTGTCCTATTTTCTCTCCTCTGTCCAGTGAGGAGCAGAGTGACAGAGCAGCTTTGGCAGGCACCTGGCCAGGGTCAACTCACCACAATGGACATTAACAAGAGCAGGAGAATGGTGAGACTCAGGAATCATGGGGTCCATTGCAGGATCCAGAGGAAAGCATTCTCCTTCCTTTCACCAAACTTGGTGTTTCTTTCTTTTTAGTATCTGGTTTCAGCCTTGATTTCTTCGCCATCTCGTCCCCACCCATCCAGTTCACTCAGCAGGACCCCATCCTAGCCATTGTCTGCCCAGTCTCAGCCCTTCCTCCCACCTCTCCATCTCCTTGCTCCCCTCAGTCCCCTTTACTTCTTTTCTCTCTCTGTGACAAACCAAATCTCACTGATTTCCTTATCCCATACCACCCTGGGTCTTGTTTTACTGTTCTGACCTGGTCCTTTTTCCTCCTTCAGGTGGATGGGATGTTGGTAGGCTGATTTAGCACACAGATGAGACAGTTCCTTGTCGTCAGCTGCTGCATTTGTGTCCTGCCCAGCAGAGAGCAACTGGAAGCAAGAATTACCTGAAGAATCCCTTGAAACAGCTCAGGTCAGACTGTATTTAATCACCCTGTGGGATGTGGTGCATTCAGGTCCTGATTCCAGGTAAAGCTCTGAGGGAATGCAACTTGCTCAAACTGGAAAAACCTGGCAGTGCTGAGTCTCATACAAGCCTGGTGTGCAAGAAATCAGGAGACATTTTAGCTGCTCAAAAGAAAAAACGTCTTTACCATATATATTCCTACTGCTTTTTTCTTGCAAATATTTATAAACCTGGGCAGATTCTAAGGGGAACAGTGAAAAACATGATAATATAGAAGTCATGCTTTTTCCTCCCATCTCTTCCCACCTCTATTTTAAGTCGTAATCCAAAATATGAAGGCAAGAAGGCATTTCAGCACAAGGCTTTCCAGTTCTGGAATAAGGACAGAACAAACTGTTTTCTCCTACCCACAGTCTTAGGAACTGATCAGCCATTTTTTGCTGAAGCGTTTGACCCAAGACTAACATACAGCAGCCTAGCAGAAGAAAATTGATGGGGTAAAAATTTAGTCCAAACCAGAAAAGTTTCAAACTAACAAACAAATGAGAAAAGTGCTGTACGGCAGGAAGTGCTGGCCAGATTTAGTGGTAGGAAGTACTGCAAACCCCTTCTATATTTGTAGTACCTGTATCAAATACAGCATTAGTATGAGTAATCCCACGAAGGTTCACCTACTCAACTCAATGATTTGGGCATCTAATCCAGATCCCAGGTCTGCAAGGTTTTGGATAAACCTTGGCTCCTGCACAGAGCTCCATTGACTCAGTGAGGCTACAGAGACCTGTGTGTCCAAACCAGCTACAGGACAGGAGGAAAATCCCATCAAAAGCAACACCTTCCAACTGGAGGGAGGAGGTTTCAGGCTGCACTTCTATTGCTGAGCAAACTCCTTCCCTTCAGCAGGAACCTTGAAAAGTCAATGGTCATGAGGGAGCTCAGTGTTAAATGTCATAAATCACACTCTAGAAAAATAAAGCCTAGGCCGAGGCAGTCATAATGAAGAGAGAGAAATGATCTGTGGCTAATTGACAGAAAACACCCAAAAAGATAGCTTGCAGGGGCATGGGCTTTTGTCACAGTGGTTGACACTTTGCCTATTTGGAAGGAAATGCATCAGAGAACGAAGAGTGTGTCATCAAGTGGGTGTAAATCAAACTAAGCAAACAAAGGAGCACGTGGAGAACTCAGGCTGACATCCAGGATGAGAGAGGAGGACAGGCTGGAAGCAGCAACAGCCAGAGATGCTTTTAGACAGACATATTTTCCTCAAATCAGCTTAGTTTTCCACATGTTGATAAAAAGCCAGGTGAAGGGCAGCAGCAACCCATGTACCCAACCATGGAACTTCCTAGCAGAACACCCACAAGTTGGTTGCAGCGTTCAGCGTTACTTATCTGGGTCCAGACTCGTGCTGCTTGTGCAAACACGTATTGTCCCTCGAGTGGAACACTGCATCCTACGTTATAAGTCCTCTAAGTACCTATGTCTCCAAAAGCAGCCTTGCTTTTGTACTAAGTAATAGCCTTGTCAAAACGAGATTTTGATTCAGCTTATTCTTCAGTTACCCTATAAAGCCAAAAGTGGTTTCTCTCATCGTTCTTTATAGCCTTCCCAGATAGTCTAGCCACAAACACATCATTTGTTTAAGCCACACATAAACAACCATGATTTACGTCAACTTCTCATTCAATGGAAAGCACGTGAAAAAAACTACTTTCCTTCTGTGTGTTACTTGCCTGCAAGGGCTTGAGTGTCTCTGCAAATTCCTGGTGGTAACCCCATGCAGTTGTCAAAGCTTGTTCCATATTTGGTATTTTAAGAAATTCCCGTGAGTTTATTCCATTACAAAATCATTCAGTCACTATTTGTAACCTCTTTTTGCACCAGACGACGAGTCAAAGAACTTCACAATCTCTGAAAAAGGCAGACTCTTCACTGGACTTGATGTCAACCTCTTGTCAGAATGCAAAATATATCTACTGCAGTTGCCATACAAATGTGTCTGACACCCAAAGCTTGTTATGCGGTTCCTCGTGTGTTGGTAAGTGAATAGAGTTATAATTCAGATTGCTATTCTATAAATAAGTAATGATATAGGGTCACCATCTCAATCACAAAAAAACCCCTGAGCCAGGACTGATAAAAACTGAACCAACAAAAATAGTAATATGAAACCAGTTTAAAACAAAACAAAAACTCTGCTGCAACATACAAAAATAAATAAAACACCACCCATTCTGCTTTTTAAAATCAGGGTTGGTCTCAGTCAAGAACACGCAGTACTCTTATCTCTTTGGCAGTACGCCCTATACCAGAAGTAACAGAATTTCTCTGAAATCCCCTCCTCCCAGCTCAGAGCTGGCAAGGAACACAATGCTGATTGCTGAATCTGAGGGCTGGTTGACAGCCCTCCCTGCCCAGCGTGATTCAGAGCCCTGCAATAGCTGTTCTAAGAAAACAGAGCATTCCCTTGGAGCATGTGTCCCTGCGGTCTGATCTCCCGGCAGGGTGAGCACTCGGCTCACATCAATGCCATTCGTTGCAGTGCCCTACGACACGTCGGGGCTCAGGTGCAGCTCACCCTCACTGCATAACCCTCGACATCTCACACCTACGAAGGCACTGGGATGTTTAGCTGGCACTGCACTTGCTGCTCGCTGTCTTGGATTTTTCTGTGGATTTTTCCTGATTCTGTAGCACTAATAACTGTCAAATACTGGCAATATTTGTTCAGCATTTGTTGAAAAAATACACTGCTTGCCATTGTGCTTACACCTGTAGTTTTTCCTGCTCTTCATGCTGCATTGAAGAAGACACTGTTCCAGATCTATTGTTAGGCAGACTTGCCTTATTCTTTGGCATGGGTCCGCAAGAACAACCACTTGGTGGATGAACGCTTGCATCCTTCAAAAAGTGGAAAAGTCAACCAAGTGTATTAATCAACACCTTGTATTTCAGGCGTTGCACTAGATCACAGCCATGGCTCCAACAGCCCTTCCCCCCAACCCCTACCCCTTTCTGCAGGAAACTGGGACTGATTGGTGTGACCAGGCAGCATGAACTACCTAGTGCTTTACAGCCGGCATCAATCCAGAAGCCACACCTGAGGCCATCTGCTAGGACCTGATACTTGTCTTTCAGCACCAGCCACCTTCCCCATCCTCTAAGGTTTCACAGTTGTGAAAGAGAAGCGGCAACATGACCTTGTAGAGACTTGAAATCCTTGATATACCTTATCAGTCAACAGTCAGGCCAGGGTACATGCACCACAGGGAGTTTTCCTAGTAGACATTTCTCACCTATAGGTGAAGGAATTCACATGTCCACGAGCTGCACACTGTATGAAAACACTGATTATCATACTATGATTATGTGAGCAGGGTGGGCTAGTCTCATTTTGCATGCTGGTGTAGACTCCTGTGGGAGAATCACCAATGGCATAATAATTTAGTGTCTGTATTCATGCTTCCTATACTTTGTACAACCCATTCTTCCAGTGAGAAATATAAGTTCCCAGGATAGAGCGAATTTGGGACTCAGATTTTCAATCTGCATCATGTCTAACGCCTTGTACAACCTATTATTTGGGTGGTATTGTCTTAGCGCAGTAACCAAGAAGCACATGCATACTTCCATCATGCCCAAAAGTCATGAAGGGTTAACAAGGAGCGCACATTTGGTGAGCCGGGTGGGTGCTGGAGGAGCCTTCCACTGAGCATCACCACGTGCTGCCACTGCCAGAGACCTGGGGCAGCTTGGCATAGCAGGACACAGACAGGGAGTCGTTCTGCAGCTGGAACTGGAACTGTGTGTTTGTACAGACCCTTTGGGCTTCTTAACCTTGGAGTAACGTTACTCTGTGCGAAAGCCCATCTGCCAGAAATCCCTCCCAGAACAACGACTGGAGCCCCGATCACCTTCCTGCATACAGCAGCATCTGCCTGGGGGCTCATCTCCTCTGGGCTCCTGAGAGCTCCGTGCTGGTCCAGCACCAGCTTTTGTTTTATTTATTTAAAAACTGCCAAAATAAAACTGCCCTGGAGGCCCAACAATAAAAGGGCTTCCCTGCCAGGCCTGTGTTCTGCCAGCATGCAGCTACAGCTGTGTTGTGCAGGGTGGTGCACGGGGTGGCAGCAAGGAGGATGGTCTGAGGATGGGGCTCAGCAGGTGGGGTGAGGCCTGCCGAGGTACCCTGGAGGCACTGTCCCTCTGTACCCAGCACTGGTGAGGCCCCACCTCAAAAACTCTTCAGTTTGGGGCTCCTCACTGCAAGAAGGACATGGAGGTGCTGGAGAGAGTGCAGAGAAGGGCAATGAAGCTGGTCAGGGGCCTGCAGCACAAGTCGATGAGGAGCGGCTGAAGGAACTGGGGCTGTTCAGCCTTGAGAAAAGGAGGCTGAGGGGAGACCTTATCGCTGTCTACAACTGCCTGAAAGGAGGTTGTAGCATGGAGGGTGTTGGTCTCTTCTCACAGGTAACAAGTGATAGGATGAGAGGAAATGGTCTCAAGTTGCACCAGGGGAGGTTTAGATTGGATATTAGGAAAAAATTCTTCATGGAAAGGGCTGTCAGGTATTGGAACAGGCTGCCCAGGGAAGCAGTAGAATCACCATCTCTGGAGGTGTTTAAAAATGTGTAGATGAGGTTCTTAGGGATGTGGTTTAGTGCCAGAGTTAGGTTAACAGTTGGACTCCATGATCTTGAGGATCTCTTCCAACCAAAATGATTCTACGACTGCCTTAGGCAGAGAAGATAAAACATGGCACGGTGTGGATCCTGGAGCAAACGTCCTTCTCTTACATGCCCAGGTTCCCTCAGTGGCCCTGCCAGGGGCTTTGCTCCAAACCATAGTGGGCTCATGTGAGCTCAGTGGACATGACCAGGGTCCCAGAAACAAACCAGCAATAGAATCAAACTGGCATCTACTTGTTCATGCAAATGCAAGAAACCACATCTGAGATCAGCATCAGCAGAGAACGCTGGTGTGCTTCCTACCAACAGGTACTGGAGCACAACTTACAGAAACTTATGGGCAGCACAGATCTAAGCATGATCAGTCTCAGATAATTATAAAATACAATAATCATTACTATACAGATTGGCTAGAACTCTTTCTTGAGTTGCCAAGCTGCAGGCAAACCTTGCCCTGGCTAATTAAAATAAGCTGTGAGAGCTGTAAGATGACAGACAGCCCTTGTCTAGCAGCAAATGGGCACCACAGCACCACCACGCTCCACCTTTGCACATTGATTGAGTTTATCAAAATCACCATATGCTAGCATAAAGACAAATCCTTTTATACACGGATGGGAAAAGAAATACCTTATCTGGCAATTTCTTTGCTTCTGTCTTCCTAATTTTGTGACATTTTGGTCGCTCCTGTTCTTTAAGTAATTATGAATCTAGAAGTATGTTGCAGCAAAATTCATGCTGGCTTCTACCAATTCCCCAAAAATAGGACAGGGTCTTATATTACTTTTTACTCCAAAACGTATTACTTTTTTACATGTATAGCTGCCTGGACACTATTTAAATCGACTTTTTAATGAACTGTAACTAGTGCTTATTTTTGGACTAGAGCTCATATTTCGAGCCTTCCCAAATCAATCCATGAGCAGGGTGAAGAACAGGCTTTTTAACAGCCAGCCTGAAATGTTACAGAAGTAAACTCTGCCTATTAGCACAATTCTAATCGTCACCAAGAACACAATTTGCATGCCAAAAAGATGTGCAGAATTGATGAATTTCTCAATCGTTCTTTCACTTCGGTTTTCATTACTATGTGGCATCATTCAGCATTTAGTCAAATGAAACTCAAAAAAAACCTCTGAAATACACGTGGATGGGGAAGAAAGGTCAGTGCACATAGCCTTCCATTCCCAAACTCCAACGATACGCAAGGACAATGTTTGCTGATAGGTTAGGATGGACTGTGAACTCAGTGACAGTCTAGGGAAAGACAGACCACTAATAGTTGTAACATGGAGAAAAAAAAAAACCAATGTGTTTTCTGCAAGTTGGTTGGGCTTTAGGAACTGCTATCACAACATATACCCAGTATCCAGAGGTTGTACATCATGTGACACAACACAGGATTACCACAATGGAGCCCTATTCATGCTCAAGGACTTTCAAATTCTCTAAGTTTGCGGTATTTCTGGAAATTATCCAGTCTTCTGCTGCTTCTGGGCCTTTCAAAGTACTTCACTTAAAAGCTGTAAACTGATTTCAAACTTCTGTGCCTTCAAAGAAGAAGGAAAACAAAGTAATAGAAAAATATACCATGAAAATATGCTCATTACTTCCATGTTTGGCAAAAAGCGTCCTTAGAAGGAACAGCTAAATATAGATAAGCCTACACTTCGTATATCTGAGAAATAAAGTTTGTTTATTTTTCCAAGGAAAAGCAATAGTTGAATTTCAGAATATTTTGACACAGTATCAAGATGTGGTGTCAGAATTTTGGACCTCACTGGCTTTTGCTCTGAGTTTCATTACATTGTAAACTCAAGGGAACAAACGCCTACCTTGCTGTAAAGCTGCAGTTATACAGATATATATCTTTCCATTGTCAAAACAAAAATCCAACCAGAGTCTTGTTAACAGCATTTGCATGTATATAGCATCGCTTAATCTGATCAGTTTTGGCTCAAGAGCTGCCAGCTTTACAAGCAATAAATCTTTATGATCAAATGAAAACTATAAAACAAAGTAGACATACACAGGAATGTGCATAAAAACAATCTTACTAATTACGATATCAACAGAAAACTGGAAAGCAAAGTTATTTTTAAAAATCTGTTTTATAATTATGGTAAGTACGATTAACTTAGTAATAACTGTAACTTTGTATAAACACCCGTAATCACATTTACCCAGAAACCTTGTCAGAAAAACACAAAACAGAACTTGGCAAGAGAACAGAAGGTAAGCGCTCATCAGTTGTTTACCTACGAGGAGGAGGATATAAGTGGTAGGAAAGACACTTAAGTTTTATTAGGTGGAGGATGTTGGACTGGTTACATTCTGGAAAATGAAAGACACATTCTCTTTTATCCTTTCAAGGAGAGGATCAGCTAGAGTGTGATGTTCCCCGGAGAAATGTTTCCACTGCATCAACTGTGACATGGAGAGTGGTTTCTTTGAATTAGGCTTCCCATGGTTTTGGCCAAGCTGGCAACTTCTAGATACAGAAGGCTTATCTGAGGAAGAACCTGGGAAAAAAAGATGCAGTAAACTAATCAGAGAAAACTAGGAGAGAAAATCTAAGTCTGAATCAATAAACCAGTTAGTGATAACGAGAAAAAACAGAACAGCATATATAATCCTTCTAGGTCTTTGAAACCCAAACATATGTATGAGGAGAATATAACATAATAAATACATGTAAGAGGGGAAAGGCTGTTTTTTGCTCATTGATTGAGTTTATCAAAATCACCATATGCTAGCATAAAGACAAATCCTTTTATACATGGATGGGAAAAGAAATACCTTATCTGACAATTTCTTTGCTTCTGTCTTCCTAATTTTGTGACATTTTGGTCACTCCCATTCTTTAAGTAAATCTGAATCTAGAAGTATTTTGCAGCAAAATTCATGCTAGCTTCTATTTCCTCCCAGAGGAGTCATTCCAAACCGCTAAGAATAGTGTGAACAGCTATTATATTTCACTGACTCAGCACAATAGAGCTGTGCGTTCTGTACATCCAGATTATGCCAACTGGTTCAATATACAAAATATATTGTGTAGAAAGTATACTGTATATCACAGCAAGGAAAAGATGATTGCCCGTTAAGCACAAAGGCAGGAATTCACTTTCAACAAAGGATCCTAAAGCCCCAACCAGTACCAGGTCATGGCAGGGGATGTCACACATTGCTGGCTTCATGATTCATCTGATGCATGTGATAAATGAAATCATTTTGGATGGAAAAAAATCGCATCACTGTTGTTATTGGTTACAAACCTCTTGTCAAATACATTCATAGCAGTGTTTATTATGTGGTCCTTAGGAAAGACCAGTGATACGAGCAGCGCGATGACTCAGAGTATTCTTGAGTTTTTTAAAGTTTTCGAGAGCCCAGAAAGACTCATATATGCAAGACTTTCCCTTTGACTGACATATGATGGACATTCACACTGCACTTCAAACATATTCTTTTACTGGCCAGAAGAAAATTTAGAATCAATGCACTTCCCAAGCCACAGAGTCATAGAATACCAGAATACCAGCTTGGAAGGGACCTCAAGGATAAACTGGTCCAACCTTTCTTGGCAAAAGCACAATCTAGACAATATGGCCCAGCACCCTGTCCAGCTGAATCTTAAAAGTGTCCAATGTTAGGGAATCCACCACTTCCCTGAGGAGATTATTCCAATGGCTGATTGTTCTCATTGTGAAAACTTGTCCTCTTGTGTCCAATCGGAATCTCCCCAGGAACAACGTGTACCCATTGCCTCTCATCTTTTCCATGTGCCTCCTTGTAAAAAGGGAGTCCTTGACTTTTTTGTAGCAGCCATAAATGGCACCATAAATGGCACCATGATCAGGTAAAACAATAGATTTACACTTTGTAGCTGATCTGAAGGCAGTAGAATAGCAAGTAACCCAGTTGCATGATCCATGCACAGTTAATTGCTTCCTTTCAAGACTGTTGTTTTCTAAAGATGGCCCTAGTGTGAGTGGCCAACAGGAGCTTGGTCAAGAATATTCACTCTCATTGGTATATCTAATGGAGATCACTATGAAAAGTCAATATATTGTGAAGCCTGTATTATATTGTTTGGCTCCTCTTTAGTCTACATTTTGAACCATACCTGCCAAAAAAGGAGGAGACAAATCACTGAAAGTTCTTGGCCTTTTCTATGCACCAATGTCTATCCCCAGTAACCCAGAATCTGGTTCCCCATCGAAGTTATTTGACAGCTTTCTGTTCTTAGGAAAGGCAAAGAGGTCAACTAACGGTAGCTGTATTCTGGGGTGATCAAGCTGAAGGCCATGACTCACAACAATTTGACCAGGGAACTGATGAGCCACTTTGCCCTCTGCTCTCTAGGAAATCAAATCTTCCCCTCGCTCTCTCATTCCCACCACTGAAGTCTAAGAATGACCCTCAGGCTTTTCCTTGATTTACTGCCAAAAAGGTTCTGTTCACTGGGATCAAGATACCATTACCCTCGAGGAAGTCCTGGCTGCATTCATTGCCCTGAGATCCAAGAGGCTGTTGTCGCGGTTGCACTGGTGGAACCAGTGGAGCACTGGAACAGGCTGCCCAGAGAGGTTGTGGAATCCCCTTCCCTGGAGACATTCAAAACCCGCCTGGACACCTTCCTGTGCGATCTGCTCTGGGTGAACCTGCTTTAGCAGGTGGGTTGGAATAAATGATCTCCAGAGGTCCCTTCCAACCCCAACCATTCTGTGATTCTGTAATATGTGTTCAAATCATAAGATAATCACTCAAGAGTATTAAGACAATTGCAAAATGCTAAATAAAATTATATGCTTTAGTGTTCATCATAGTAATATTATAAAATTTCTCTAGATTTTTGCATCCCAGGAACTCTATCTGCTTCACTGCACATCAGTGAGAAAATCTGGCTAACATTTAACACTAAAGGTACCTTTTCCACACAGATCCTGCAACAGTAACCTAAGTGCAGACATCACTTACTTAAGAACATCACTTAATCATGTAAAAACAGGTGGTCTAACTTTTGAATCATTAAAGAAAGATACCAAGGCAATTAAATCAGTATGTGGAGCAAAATTAAAGGGCAAAGTCAAATTCTTACGGTTACAGAAGCACTGTGCTTTCATTAACCAAGCCCTCAGCATTTTGCATAGAATGGGATGAAAAAGGAATCCAACTCTAGCCTACTACCTGGACACATGAAAAACGTCAAGCAAAACAGTCTCATTGGGTTTGTTGAGCACATGCACTCTTGTAGCCATTTCTTTGGCTCTTTTTATTGTGGTATCTGCACCCAGAGGTACCAGTATTGGTACCTCATTATCAGATCTGTGAATACTGTGTATGGATACCTCATGCCCAAAGCAAATAAACACACCAGGGCAACAGACACTCTTTCATTTAAGAAACTAGATGAGTTAGAAAATTAAAATGGATGAGATGTAAACAAAACAAAATAACTATTCTTTTTTAATCCTGCTTGTAACTTAAACCTATATAGGTGTACTCAGCAAGGTATTAAAACAATTTGGGTAGGTCAAAAGAACATGAGAGACAGATTCCTTCAGAAAGGATAGATGTGACTTGTGTTTACAACTGCCAGAGGATGTTCCAATATTTTTCAAATACCTATTTGAATCATCCTGCATGAGCTTTGGTTAATAACTGTGAACTGAGGGGTTATATCCAGAGATTTGGTGTATCATTATCTAGATCTTTATCCAGTACAGCTGGTATAGCTGCCCACAAATAAACAGCTTCTGAACTAACCCCTACCAGCCAGCAATTGCTGTCCTTGAATATTTTCAAACAAAATACCATATAGTGTCATTTGATTGTAATGAAACAGCAGTTCAGCTGGCCATAGCTAATTCAAGGAATTAAGAGGCATGATATATGAATTGGTTGTTCCTGCAAGGAACGAATCTTTTCTCTTCTTCATCTCCTATGGATTAGAAAAATCACGCAATATCTGGAAGATCCCACAATGAACATCATTACTTCAATTCTATTTTACTGAGCATCACAGTTTTCTCCAGCGATAGACAATATACCCAGAATGGATGTACTACCTCAGCAATGGCCTGAGATACAAAAAAGAAACTCACTTTGACGGTCTTTCTTTCCCATACAGTCGCACTCCAGCAAGTCGTGAGTAACACAGCTGGAATCTTCGTGAAGAGTAAAGAGATTTCTAAGCTCCTCTATGGAAAAATGGATGTGTTCAGATGTCTTGGAAAGGTCTACAACTGCCCCAGAAAGGTCCTGTTTGCTGATCTGTCTTTGATAAATCTTTTCTTCTATTGAGCCTGTATCGAAAAAAAAAATAGAAAAATACCTACACTGAGATAATTTTTGACCAGCATTCTCAAGAAGAAAAGTCAAATCCATCTCTTATAAAAATATTCATATGAACTGCTAAACCACTTTTTTTTTCTGTTATTAAAGCAAAAGCAAAGCTAAATGAATCAATGTGATGTTTCTGTTTTAACTGAATTCAGAACAAATTACATATAGTTTTAAAGAGCAAATTATTTCCAAGAACACTCTGTCCCTTTCTTTTACTGCAGAATTTGAACAGCTGTCTCACTCCAGAGTATGTTCAAGCACCACCTCTGACCTGTGGTTAGCAGTCTGTAGATATGTACAGTGTGTTTCTGACCATCTCTCCACACTCTGGCCATTGCCTGAAGGAAAAAAAAAATACGAAGAGCATTAACAACCTACTGTATAATAGTATTTCGGCTAGAACTTGTGGCCTCCACTGATCAAATTATAAGTTCTGCTAGCTCATTGAAGAGATGATGTCCCAAGAAAGCATTCCTCAATAACAGTCCTTGACTGTTTTTATAATCTTCTGCTATTAACTGTAAATAATTTTGAAAACATAATTTACTTTCTGCCATTTATCCTCCCTTCTTTCTGTGTGGTGTAGTAGGAAGGTAGGGGTTTCACCTCTTTCCTGCCAGAAATCCCTTCTTCATATCTCTTTTCCAAGCATTAGCAGCTGTTTAATATTTAACAGAATAGAATCATAGAACCATTTCAGTTGGAAGAGACTCTCAGGACCATCGAGTCCAACCATAACCTAACTCTAGCACTAAACCATGTCCCTAAATATTCGTCATCGTTCACCATCTCCAAGTGTTTTTTGCTACAATACAGCTTTAAAAATGACATTCCAATTTCTTTTAAAATTGCAAAATTAGTGTTTCACGCACCCTCTAATTCTTAAACAAACAAAATGTAACTGAGTACTGTTATATGATTTTTGTTGAAAATGTAAGGGTTACACGTACATACCGGGTACAAGTACCCACAACGTGGCCTGTGGTCTTCGGCAACCTGTAGCCATTCTGCCTGACTCAGCAGACTGTTTCCAGCAGCAAGAGAAGTGACCACACGAGGGTACTAATTCACACTTACAACAGAAGCAGGGCCAAGAATCAGAGCTGACTTCCAGTATTAAGCACACAGCACTACTCAACAATAAAAAGTTTCTTACTGCGTTTATAAAAAGATTTTTTTAGAGTTGTCATCATTAAGGACTATTTTAAGTGAAAATTTATGCCAACTAAATAATCCCTGGAGTCCAACAGTGCCATTACAAGAACAGCACTGAACTGGCTTTGTTTTCTTTCTTTTGGCACCATTGCCACATGGTTTTCTCATTCTCTTAATTCTGATCAGAACCTCTCCCTTTTTCTCAAATTGATAGCAACCCTAATGACATCAATATACATAGCATGACAAAAAAACGTTTCTTCATTTCTTCTCAGACAGCTTTCCTCCAGTAATATACTCGTCCAGATGCGATGTGATAGTTGGGTAGCAATAAGAGATGTAAAGCCAAAAATCAAGACCTCCTTCGAAGCCCATCCCAACCCCCATGTACACGGTTGTGTCAAACCTGAATATCCGTAGCTGGATTCCAGTCGATATCATACAGGACCAAATGAGATGCTCCGACCAGATTGAGTCCTACGCCGCCGGCCTTTGAACTCAGCAAAAAGATAAAAGCTGGACAGAATTTACTATTAAAATTATCAACAATCTGTTGCCGTTGGGAAACAGGAGTGTTTCCATCAAGTCTAGTATAAGAGTATCCATGATGTTTGCATGTCTCTTGTAATACGTTTAATGTCTGAGTGTAATTGGATACCAGCACGACTCTGTCAAAGAGCAAAACAAAGTTACCTTATCATCTTAGACCTTGTTAAAGTCCAATAATAAATTACTGAAGACATCAAAGAAAATAAAACTACAAGTCAAGCAAAAATTACATATCAACCTGAGGTTATTTCCTAAGAAATAGAACAATTAATTTGAAGCACATACTAGATTTGGATACGTTGTATCTATTGTCAAACATTCAAATGTTAAATAATGAATGTTTTCCTTTGCAACAGAATTTGGCTTAACGCACGAGCTGCAGGGATTCAGAACCAGCCACAGAGATCCCATTTTTAAAAAATATAAATATATATATCTATTTATACAAAATAGCTGTTGTTAAAGCAGCATTGGTAGAGAGTGAGGGTGTTGTAGCAGCTAATAAATAATGTATATATGACTCTATATACTACAGATACTGTGAACTGCTATAGACAACCTCAGAAAATTCTAATAAACAAAATCATGACAGTCAAATATGAAAGCAATTACTTCTACAATTCTATGATTCTATGACTCTTTCCTACAAAAAACTGGGAAGAAGGATGCTGAGAGATATCACCAAAAATATGGTCTGGACTTTTGCCATTGTTACTTTTTTAAAGCAAAATCAGTCTCCTGATCCTTTACACTAATGACCCATACTATGTCAGTGTTTTTTCGCTAAAATTTTGACTAAATAAGTTTCAGAGTTGTGCAAATCCAGAATTTATCTCCTCCCAGATAATAAGAATGATTCTACTGAAGGGACAAAGAAAGATTTTTTTAATTTAAGGCATAAATAAAATAATAACCACAGGGCATTTTCTGCTTGTTTGGAGGTCTGTTATAATCTAATCTAAATGTACAAAATTCCATCAAAGCCGCTCCATTTTTTAGAATAATTTTTGATCTAAAACAAGTACTGAAGAACTAGACAAATAATTTTAGGGAAAATCTGGAAAATTAATATTTTTAAATGGTTTTGAAGTATTTTTATTTTTACAGTTGACTCTACAATCAAACTACATCCAAGACTTGTTTGTAAAGACTTTGCAAGACTGATTTTTTTGTCAATCAGCCCCAAACTGACACCTTTGTTTTTACTCAAAATAAGAATATGAGCTTTATAAACAGGACTGGAATAGAGCCTGTATATAGCAAAAACTGTTTAGTACTAATGTGAGCAGATAAACAAAAGAAGAAGAAACATGATCTGCACTGAACTAAAGTAACAAACTTTTAAAGATGTAAAATAATGCCTCAACACCAGCTGTAACTCAGTAGCTCCCATAGCACTGATACAGGCAAAGGTGCTTTTTCCTGATCCCCCTGCTTCTTTTGACCTACGAGAAATAAAGCCAGTACATTTATATATTTAGCTGTCACCGGTTTCAATGGATGTTAGGCATATAAATTCCAAAGACAGGCTCAGCTTTCTGATTTGTAAACAGAGCATCAGGAAAAAACAAACTCCATCACATCAGTGTGAAGAGATCTGCTGTTACTTCCTGCTACTGAATTACAGCATGTCCCATTTAAGCACCAATTTAAATAAAAGTTAAAAGCTAAATACTTTTGGAATAGCTGAGCTTTTAAGGCATGAGCACATAAAAAAGTTATCATGGGATACAAGGTCATGTGAGATTTCCATGAGTCAGCAATTCCATAGTAATGAACCACGCGCATCCTGTGACCCCATGATAAACAGAGGTTTTCCTACATATCAGTGGCTTTTACCACGGGGGAAATGAGCCACTGCTGCACAGGTTCACCTGTTGCATCTGGTTGCCCTGAGCAGAAAAGGCAGCAAGCACTAAACACTTAAACGTGATTAAAGAGGAAATAATTTATAATCTGGTAATTAAAAACACTTTAGTGCAATTTAAAATATTTAATACATTAATACAGCTTCTCAAGGAGATACAAAGCATTGGAAAGTATTTGCAAGTAAAGATAGAATGTCATAGTATAGGGGTTGTAGCAAATTTAGGTGCTGGAACTCAGTATGAAAAATCCAAGGACTTTTATCTGGAAAAAATGTGAAGAGCAACTTTGAAATTATGTCATCTACAAATCCCAGTTCAGTAATTGAACAAAGAAGAGCCTGGAGCACAATGTATAAACATGCTTGGTACCTCTGCAAACAGCTGCAACACCTTTATTTTGAATATTACATCCTGGTGCATTAGAAAAGCAAAACAATATCCCATTATCTCCCTTTTACCTCTCTTTTGCACTTGCCTTTCAGAAGGGTTGAGCTCACGGATTGCTGCTAACAACTTCACCAGCACCTGCAATTTTCCTGAATCTGTTTCAGAGAAAGTATCCACAGTATAATCTTGGGGAAATACATCTATCAGACCATTGTAGAGACTGGACTCATCATGTTCATCAGACATAGGGTCACAGCTTTTTTCCTATTGAAAATAAAAGGATTCAAGCTCCATATCCCTTCTAATATGTTTCAGGTTTTTTTTAAAGTTTGCTATATTTTTCTTACAAAGACAAAAGGAGGCATCAAAAGCTGCCACGAAGTAGTGTATCATGTGAGCATGACAACCTCCCAATACTGGATTGAAGTCACAGTTTTAAAATACTGATAGCACTTATTTTGGTTTACAACCTCTAATCTAAGATGTTGTTTGCAACTGCGCAGAAAGCTGAAATACTTAAAACTGAAAAATGTGTTTTATTTCTACTTCTCTACATAAACAACCACACAGATGTACACCCACAACAAAGCCATATCTAAAACCCGGGGGAAAAAAATACCCTGTTTACTGTTTCTTAGTTCCATAATACCTTATTATGGAACTTCCCAGTCACTGACTTTTTCAGGATGATTCTGTCATTAAGATTCAGTTATGCAAGTAGAAATGAAGAAAAGCTTACAAGTAAAAACAATAAAATACAAGGAATACAGGTACTATTTTGCTGTAGTTCGAAAAACAATGTTTCACAGGGAGGAAAAAGCCAAACTACTCAAACGCCAAAACCACAACAGTAATAAATGACTGGCTCATACAGGCCTTTCCATCCCTATAGCTTCTAAAGCATTACATTTTCACGTACAAACAATTTCTAATGCTTATAGTTTGAAGTAAAGGCAGTGTTCAAAGTTCCAGGGAGGTCTGTGCTGTGAACATTCCCACAAGTCACAAAGAACATCTTTTAAGATTTATATTTCTGCTCACCTTACTTGGAATTTTAGTGGCCACAGAAGTTAGTATTAGCAAATTCTAACTATCACATTATTTACCTACAGTAATGAGAACACTTCTGTAGAAATAACAAGATGTATATAGCGATAGGATCCCAGAAGAAGGGAACATGGAGATACTTGGTACCATGGGCATCTTGAGCCTGAAGCTCCCAGTGTCACCGAGCTTGAGAGAGTGAAATGATCATGTGGACAGGGAGGGTTTAGGGGAATCAGCAAACAGAGTACACAGAATAATCTCTAGCTAACAGTCGTCTTTGTAAAATTCTCATTTATATGAATTTTTACAAATATGCAGAGAAAAGATTAAGATGGAAAATATACAAAGAACAAGAAAATACCATGAGGCAATGGGAAACTGGTGAGATACCTTCCTTGAGGACATTCGGGTTTCCTAACATTCATGTTTTTGAAAGCAGACCAAAAGCAAGGTGTATTTGAGAAGAGAGCATGGAAATGACCTTAAGTAACAGGCACATTGACCATAACATAGTTTTAGTGACGTTTGTCTGCTGAAATGACAAATTGCAAGCACCCACTCCCACACAAATAGATACCTTTATAGCTTTAAACAGAAGACATGGATGATTGCAAAGTTTTTTCAAAGCTCCTATACATATTAGGTGGGGGCTGTTTTCCAGCCTGCCTTGTAGGCAGGACCTAATAACTTGAGAACTAAGCAGTTTTCGATACAATTCAAGTTGCAGCGCTGTTGGTCGGCAGAAGATTATGCTCTCCTTTTTGGGGGGCAGAAATTTGTTTATAACCTCCTGTGTTCTCCTAAGAATAAAGAGCCCAGTGAGACGCGTGAGTTCTGCTGCTCTTTTTTCTCCTAATTCCTTTTCCTCCTAAAAGAACAAAGCACAAAATTAATGATAGTCTTGCATTCCATCACAATTTTCTGTATGATTTTAATTAGGGTAGTTAAAGAATATTTTAAATGTGTGATACCACTTCCTAACATGGGACTATAATGATCAATTCTTCTCTGAATAATACTACTGCATCATCTTATTCTAGGTCTGGTTTCTAAAGTGTTATGCAAAAAAAGATAATGTCCCAGAAGATACCCAAGGTTCAGATTATATTTCAGAATTTCTTGACTGATGCAAATTTTGCAGTACTGTGGAGAAACAACAAATGAATAAAGTTTCATAATATGGTAATTCGCATGGCATTCTTGGGAATGCAAGGTGATGGAAGAACAACTTTTCCCTGATAATTAATAGGCAGCTGAAATGCTGTGATCTCAATGTGCATGTATTCCTCCAGCTCCCTTTGTAGAACAACAGATTTTGTTTCAAGTAGGAAGGTGAAGAGCTTTTTCTGCTATTAATCTTGAATTTTATTTTATTCCACAGAAAGCAAATTTCAGAGTGCTGTCTATGAATTTTCTTTTATAACTGCATTTTTTTAATAACATACTTTTGTTGCTGAAGGTTCTCTAGACCTGACAATCGGTTCCTCATATATCTTTCTATATGTGGATAAAGAACCAAGTATTCCTGGATTCACAAACTCTATTAATGCATAAAATTCTTGCAAGTCATTTTGGATTGGAGTACCTGGAAAGAAAAAAATAATTCTGCATTTGGTAACTTTTTATTGAAAATGACAGGCATAAAACCATCAAACACAGAGTTTAATGTTGAGAACACATCCTGAAAACAGATGTTTTGTTTCAATGTCAATTACTCAAAGTACTGAATTAATCTAGAACTTTATCATGACTAATAAACTACTGTCCCCCTAATTAAGCTGACTGCACATATAGTGGTTTTGACAAAGGAATCTAAGAAGTCAAGTTCTAAATCAATTTTACTAAATAACTGCGAAGGAAAACACTGAGTGCATGTAAACAGAGTCCTGATTCCCTTACAGAAGTTCCCAGGCTCCCTGCCTGTCCCTGAAGTTAGACAAATTTTGCATTTATTTAAAAAAAAAAAAAAAAGGTAAATAATCTGCTTTTTCAAGACCCCGGATTTGTGCATTTAATACCTATTGCCAAAATGTACGCTGTGCTCCCATCATACTTAAAATACCTTTTCCTTTAGCCCAACCAAATACTATTAGCATAGCTAAATACCAAAAGTAGCTACAGATACTAACCAGTAAGGATAATTCTCCTCTCACAAGACAGACTTGTGAGGGCTGTAGTTGTCTTAATAGAGCTATTTTTCAGACGATGTCCTTCATCACATATTAGGAGGTTAAATTCTATACCCTGAATTTGATCCAAAGATCGGAGTAGCATCTCATAACTGATTATCAAAACTGAATAAAGTGGTGAACCAATGAATTCTTCTACTTTGTGGTCCTGCAGGTATAAAAGAAAACATATCATACAGCTATTTCTTTTGAGATCTCTCATCATATTCCTTAAACATCCATTGTCTACAGAAATTTTTCTAGCATGACACATCTACTATCTCCTCCATGATTTTGGATTATTGATTCTTTCCTAATTTGCAAAGGAAATATGGGATCTGATGCAGCAATTTAGACTTTTACCACCTCATTAAAATAAAATTTATTATTCTTTTAGGTTTTCCAATCCTTTCAGCCACATTACTGTGACAGTGAAAAGCACGGGTTCCCTGTAACAGCTCCCCAGTCCCAGCATTTAGGGAAGCTTCAAATGAATAATTAAAGCCAAGATAACAAAGAGGCAGAAGTAGCTGCCTGTACCTTCGCTTTGGGATCTCAAGCTGAAGGGTATAGTCATGTGGTCCAGTAGGAAGATACCACATCGCACCAACCTAAAATTTGTCTTGTAGTTTTGAACTGAATACGGTGTTAACTTTTTTACAAGCCCTTAGCATTTCTGGGTTGGCCAACAAGTAAGGGCAACTTGGGACTCAGAAAACAGAGCCCAAAACAAGCCCCAGAACCCATGCCTGTCTACTGGTAAATAAATGCAATTGATTTCTAAACCCTGTATTAGTGGTCAGGAAATGGTCGTGAGCCTCTTTACCCTTACAAACCCTTCAAACCCTCTTCCTACAAGAGACATCAAGACTTTTGTTGAACTCCTAAATTAAATAACCAGAACTAAGTCTGCTTGTTTGTTACCAAACGTGATGATAAGGAAAACCAACAAGAGCTGCCCATATGATTGCACTCGAGTCTGAGCTAAACAGGACTTGCACAGTTCCAGTCCTTAAGAGACAAAACCAGCTGTAAAAAGAGACACAATAAATGAAAAGGTCACTGTAATGTGATGGGGAGCTTCTTCCAAAAACATTCCCTAGAAATACTTACATTTCTGTACAAACTTGTGAATGTACTAGGATTTATTACTTGTCTCGCAATTATGCATAAAAGTGGAAAAATGTACTGTAGGTGCGTCTGCTCAGCTCCAGCCACTCGCTCCCTGCATGCTCCCTCCTGTTTGCTAACGATGCTCACTAACTAAGCAGGCTATGGACCCTTCAGACAAGCTGAAAAACCTCTTTAATTGCAAAAGCAAATCAAGCTACAGACTAAGAAGGCATTTTTGTTTCCAAACAAGATCAGTTACCAAACACAGACAACTAAGTCTGGAGCCAGATGGTGTAATACACTATAAAAGCAGCACCACTTAATTATCACAACCTTCAGAGCCTCCTAGCAGGTAATTGAGATGAATCTGTGGGCCGAATCTGGCACATTAATCTCACAAAGTACCTTGTGGTAGATCAGTCCCCACATGCTGCTCAGGACGAGGCCCAGCACACGCCGGGGGAAGCAAGGAACAGTGAGGAGCAGGTAACAAGGGCAGGCACCCATTTCCCCAGGTGTCTGGATGGGACCCAAGCATTCCTGTTGTTTCTGTAGTTTACTGCCAGTTTCAAAACAGGAGCAGTAAATTTCCCAACACAGGAAGAGAGACAGAGAGGAGCCCTGTAGACAACACCCGATGTTGTCCCTGCCCAGTGTTCAGGCTCCACACTGCAGCCCTGCAGACAGACACAACGCCTCTCTGACCTTCTCTTGGGATAGTCAAGGTCAGAAGATGTCTGGGGTTCAGAAATCATTTTGTTTTCCTACACTTGCTGGGTGTAAGCTGAAACTACGGGGAAAGTGATGGGGCCACGGGGGAACTGTCTCCAACAACCCTCTCCTGGTAAATCATCAACTCTTCTGGACCCTCTGAAAAACACAGGAGAGTCTTGACATATTATAAGCCCCCTGGAGCTAAACAAAATATATATACTGCCGTATATAATAACAGCAGTGGATGATGGACTAAAAATTAATTTACAGGCTAATTTAAAGTAATTAATTTATCCTCTTAACTGGTTGCAAGATATATATGTATTATAGCCTCAATTTTCGCAACTACCCAAAGTGACTTGACAGGTTTAAGTGAGTTGCCAGAAGCTACATATGGAGAAATTGTCAATCAGCATTAGAACTCCATAATGTCCCAGACTTACTCTTCGAACAGACCCTTCTTTGCACTAGTCCAAATCCAATATAGCTGGTAAAGTGTAAATTAAATGCTGAACCATGAAGCAATGTAAACCATGATTTAGTTAATTCTCCAGATATTTTTACATAAAAATCAAACCAGAACAACCGCAGTAGAAGTGATATTCTGCAAACAGATAAAGGAGTTATTCTCTCAAACACGTCTCAAATGCTGATAACACGGATGTCTTCATTTTAAAAGCAATGCCCTCTACATGACATCTGCATTTTAACAGAAGTATTTAATAATGTCCTGCCTTTTGAAGAATCTGTTACTGAAGGGGTAGGATGAGCTCGAGGTGCTTCAGTGTGAAAGTGAGGAAAACATACCTAACACACTTTAAAAAGTCTGCCAGTTCTTTGAATGTATTACTTCCAGGCAAGAATAGAAAAAACCTTTGAGACAAGCTCTTCCTTTTAAGTTATACGGGAGAAATAACAGTATGGTAATTGCTGTTTTTCCAGAGATGACAGACAGTAAATTATTTCAAAATACCTCATTATACCCCAGGCAAGTCATATTGTGTCTTCCTTTTGCATGACAATGTTCCCTTGTTATTTGGGAACAATCTTAAAAGCTGCTGAGTGATCTCAATCCAAGCGACTCCAATGAGATGAGTAAGAATATTAGTTATATAAATTAAAAGAAAAAGAAAGCTACTGATATTTCGGGTCATAATAACTGTCAGCAAATTCAGGTTTTATCCTCCCAAGATTATTCAGAAAAACTGCAAGAAGACGTTTATTTCTAGCTATCTTGTCAGGTAAAAATGTTGCCATATTATATTTTGCCTTGTGTCCATTTCTTTTAAAGCCTTCCATAATTCTCATCCTAATCTATATTACATTACTGTTCCTGACAAGTCAGTTTGCTTCATTTCCACATCTTGAAACAAGTAACTAAGAAAAGCAAATGATGGAAAGAGCACCTATTACATGTAGACTGTCCTCAGTGGAAGATGAATAGGTTCAGTAATTTCAAGGGTTTGACAATAATGAGTGGAATTCAAAGAAATAATGATTGTTACAAAATTTCATACACTCTAAAAGAGAGTTTAAAAACAGTCTGAAAACTTCCATTTCATCTGAAATTTTCGCTCTTCCATACAGACAATAAGGATAATGAAAGAGACTAAAAGCAAATCTGGTTTATGTAAGAATCAAGTTATCTTTAGAATGAAATACAATTTGTTTCTTCAGTCTACTTGTATGGAACTATTAGGTCAAAATATAACTTTGGAAAATAAATATATTTTTAAAACCAAAGACAAAACCCTAAAGGTATACCAAGGAGATTAAAAGATAAAATACTTTGTCAGCACATGGGATTCATCCAGGTGCTACAGCAACCTGGAAATGCCATCACCACCGGGAACAGCTCCACCATAGGAGCGACAGGGATCAGCATCATCAGCTTCTTTATTAAGATTTGTAATTGCCTGCTTTCTTCTAGAGATAAGAGATATTCACATTATCTAACACTGAGCCTCTAGGCTTGGTAACTCACACAACTTATCCTGACATAAACCTAATCATTGACAGTGACAGTAAAGGGAATAACCTTCTGGAGTAACCTGAAACACATAGATGAAACAAAGAGGAAAAATTGTTCAGTACGGAACAAAAGCAGCTACCAGAGAAACAGAGTACAAGTCAGTCAAGGTAGATGCTCCGGTACATAAAGCAAGGAAGGTGGGCACTTTGATAGACAGCAGAAAGCTCCTCCTTGAAATGAAGAGGCACATGGAACAGGTGTCACCTCTTACATCTTCAAAGGTGAAGGCTGAGGGAAGATAAGACAGACATATGCTACACAGGCAGGTGAGCTTGAGTTAGGACCTGATTACTGACAACTAAACGCCCATATAGACAATTACCTGAAGAAGAAATAAAAGTATTGCAAATAAATACTAATAGAGAGTTAGTAGTTTTGGTCTCTGGTTTAAAAAAAAAAAAAAAAAAAAATCACAAATCCAGTACTCTGAGCCAAATATGACCTAATCCCCTTTTGGAAATAAATCTTACCTGATCAACTGTAAAGACTTTGATCCTTTCACTTCCCAACCATTTCTGAAATTCTTTTTTCCAGTTTTTTACCAGGCTCCCAGGGGTGACAATCAGCGCTCGCTTTAGTACAGGTTTGCTTCCATAGACCCCTTGACGCAGAAGAGTCCAGACAAGCGCAATGCATTGCAACGTTTTTCCTAAACCCATTTCATCAGCAAGAATAGCTCCAAATCTGCCACTGACTCTGTAAGATATAATTAGGTGGTGGTAACAATTTGAAAGATATATCTATAATTATTTACAGCTGGTTGAGGGAATTGCTTCTTGTAGTTGTTTTCTGAAGTATAAAGAACCTATTTATACTTATTATGCTCTACTGTAGGTTTTCATTCAGTTATACCAGAGGACCTTAAGAGTAAAATTCATAATTTTCTAGATTAATGCTTTAGTCCTTCAAAACCAAATAAACGACATATAAATATTATCTAATATTTTAAAAATTTGACTATACCTTCGAATGGGAATCCATTATTTGAGAAAATTATTTTGAAAATACTGCTGTATTTTTTCAGCAGGCTGGTAGAGCAGCTTCTTTATGCCTGAATTATAAATTATATGAATAGTTATGTATTACATGAATTATAAATCCCAGAAAGCAGTGTGCTTTAGCACAGGTTAGATTCTAATCCATGTTCACAAGACTTAGTACTTGCAGTAGAACTGGCCTTTCGGTGCAGCAGCTTCTCATCACATCTGGCAAAGTCACAGCAAGCATTATGCTACATACAGGTCACAAAAGACAACCTTTACTGGGGAAAAATTTCTATTTTTAATTAACTGAATAATTGCTCGAATCTTCCTATTCAAATTGTTTAATTTTGAACATGGGCATGAAAATACTACAGGTACTGAAAGCCAGAAGGATAATTATTGTCTTACCTCATTCCCATTACACATTCATATAGAAATATAATTCCTTCTTTCTGATGCGGTCGTAGATTATTTGCAATGTATGGATCCACAACTACATCCACCACAGGTAAACCAGCCTTATTGAACGTCCACTGATGACTTGCATTTGGTCTTGGCATAACCAGAGAATCTTGAAGTTCAAAACATATGCAAGTATTGCACAAAACCACTATTTTTAGTCTGTTAGCAAAGATTATTATTTCTATAACTCAGCTACAGAATAAAGTCAATGATCTAATGACTGTTAAACATACTGTTTAATATACTTACCATTCTCAGACAGAAAATGGATTTACTAATCTAGATAGCCTTCTAAATAAAAAATCCTTTCACAGAGGTTTCCCAAATAGTTTGCGCTTCGGTCAAAGGTAAAAGTGAAAAACTGAGAAATCTGAGTATTTTTTTAACATGAGATGAAACTGCCTACCTAATAAATGTTGCAAGATGACTTTGAATGCATAGAGTTAAATGAGAGGAAGTTCTAAAATGCTTATTTAAGGAAAGTATAAGAAAAAGAACATAAACAATGACCTACATAAAGTCTAGACACTACATTTCAAGGGGATACTCTTGTAGCTGCCCAGAAAGACTTCTCTGTCTGAGAAACACAGATAAAAAGACAAGAATCTGTTAAAAAAACAATAGGGAAGGACTGTGAGTGAGCTGACAAAGGCTGCCACAGTGCATCAAGAAAAGGAGCTGACAGGTTTGAAGACATACAGAGGCAAAGAGAGCATGAAGTTTGGGATATATTCTTTGGCTACATCTAAATGATATTTTTGCTTGCCATAATTTGTTTACAAACTCTAATGTCTAAATCTGGTAGACAGTGTCCATACTGGGTTGCTTATGTTGATGCCACACATCCTCACTGAAAAGTTGCATTGTCAGCGGACAGAATGAGAAAGCAGTTAATAGCTGCTGGTATTGCGATGTCACCGGAGCAGATCTATACTGATAATTTATTCATGGGAATACGTTGGTGGATGCCTTGTATCATTCAGGGAGATTCTGTATCCTACTGACAAACGTCTGAGTTCTGATAAATTACCTCAAATCACATGCCTGTATAGATAAGAGCCAGTGGTGACAAAAAGATAACTTTTCTGGCAAAATTTTGCAGCCTCAGAGGTGAGGAAGAAACAAGGCTCAGAAGAGCAACGATAAGCTTAGAAATCATACGTAGAAGACATGGCTTTACATCTTTGTCACTGTGCCCTGTTCTGCTGAGCACAAGGATAAACACTTCCCATTTTGAAGAAGCTGCAGTTTAACCAGCTGTTGGCATAAACCTCAACATGGAAACCTCTGAATGCTCCAGTCTCAAGGTCCAGGTCTAGCAAAGTATCTCCATTGGTTCTGAAAGAGCTTATGCAACAAGGCATTAAATAAACTATGCAATTCTCCTGTGTGGGCAACACTAATGACTGAGAGCCCAACCTACTGATGTGTTGAGGGCTCTCTATATCAGGCAGTGTAGGGAAATCTCATAGAAGGTACTTAGATCCACAAGAAGAAGAGTCTCAAGAGACAAAGAACCAAAATAAACCACAGCTTTTTGACAGACAAGTGCAAAAACAAGAAAGAATTTAATCTGAGTGGTGAATATATCAAGTCTCTGCCAGATTTTACATTAGGAAGCTAAGGCAGTATCACCTTGCAACCACAGGAAGGAACATTCTTAGATACAACATAAGTTGAATTCAGACCAGAAGCTGGTGTTTATAAGGTTGCTCTTACAAAAATGCCAATGTTGTTTATTTACATAGCAGCCAGGTAGCTTTTGAAAGTCCCATAGTCTCAGGATTTGAGGTAAGAAGTAGGATGGAGGAGTACGTATAGTAAGAATGTAAAACAAACTTGTATTTTTTTAAAATATGCATTGCTCTGCTTAGTAACATTTTTTTAAACTCCTTTCTGTCTTCCATCTGAAAGACAAAGGCATCAGCAGAATATAGCTCCTAAATGGTTTGTTATTGACAGACCAGAGAGCGCTTAGTATTTAGATAAGCAAAGCCACTTCCTGCAGCTACCAAACGTTTACAGGAACCCTCTTGTACGACTGCTTAACCAGCCTGTTTCTATGCAGTTTGTGAACTCTCATGGCTCTTCAGCACACAGTACTTCAAGCATCGTAAAACAAAGCTTTTATTCCGAAATGTATCTGGTTAGGTTTGGGCAGTGTAGTTCCACTCACTGGCTGTGAAGGATCAGGCGCTGTCAGGAGCAATTCTTTGAATCTGGCTTACCCTCTCTCTTACTGATCCTGCACTATAATTACTGTGTTGTCATATCATGTCAGTGCTTCATCGACCCCAGTGAAAAGCTGGAACTCACCTAGAACTTCCAGCATGTGTCAGACTGTTTCTCTGATCAATATACTCATTCTTTTTTGGCAAAACTCTCAGAAACCACCCTAACTTGTTTCTACAGCCATCTGTAACAACTATCAGAAACTTTAAGCAGTGTAGAGTGCTTCACTTGTTAGAAACACACATGATAAAATCCTAACATGATATTGATAAAAACACTAGAATCGTATGTCAGAAATACTTTAGCAATACGTTGCAGAACAAGAAAATTTTGATTACACATTCGACTATTTTTGAGAGCCAGAGTATGCTTAAAGAAACTTAAAAATCTGAACCTTACTTGAAGCATTTGGATCATGGCGAGGTTTGCAGCTTTGAGAATCTTTGAGCTTATTCTCTTTGGTATTGGGTTGACAGACACTTTTGAATGGTTTACAGAACGGTTTCATGTTAGTTTGAGATAAAGAAGTTTGGTCTGTGTAATGAGTCCCTATTCCAGCCTGAAAGCACCTGCCACTGCTGAAGTCATCTGCAGAAATTACACCCATCACTTCAATTTCTTTTCCTCCAACCATCAGTGTTTGGCCTTCATCAAGACTGTCTAGCTCTTTAGATTTATATCCAGTACCTAAAATAATATGAAAAATTAGCAATTAGGACAACACAGCAAATACTACTGCCATAACATCTGCAGTAATAATAAACAAAACTGTCAACAGGTATTTGATTCTTAAGCATTTGAATTGGTAAACATATGAACTCAAAAAACTTTTCCCTCCTTAATAGAACTTGACATTTCAGTGCTAATAATCACAATTAGATACCAGAATATGCGAGCAAATATTCTGTCATCATCCCCCACAATCAGTTCTACTGAATGTCAAATATCCATTTAAGAGAATTTCCAGAAACAGCCCCATATCATAAAATCTGGCAGTTTGCTTTAGTTTTAAACTTGCTCAAAACTAACGATCCTTCTGGGTTCGTTTTCCTTCCTTTCACGGCCTGACACGAACCCACTAGCCTCTTTGGCTGTTGTTCTAGACAGAATATCGTATTTTAAAAATCATTCTAAATTAGCTTTTTACAATTAAGGACTCATATGTATCTGAAATCTTTACTTCTACATACTCTCTGAAACATATATGCCTGCTTTTTGCCAGGATTCATCAATCAACTCAATAGTTCCCCTTAGGGACTCCATCGGGTGGGCATTCTCAGAGCAGCTATCACATACTATTGGTGTCACTACAAAAGAGAGCTGCAGCTGCAACCTTCTCTTCAGATAAAGATGTAGGAAAGAATGGTGGTTCCTTCTTTTAAACAGCATTCTAGTGGGTGAAGCTCTCACATAAGAAATAGAAGACACATAGTTTCTTTTCTTAACTCTGGGAGGTCAAAGCCACATTTCTACATCAAAATTAGAAGCAGGAATGCCCTTTACCCCGGTTGTTGAACTTGTGCCACTTTGAATAAACAGGATTGGATCCTTAGGTGGGCCAAATCATAAAAAGCATGACTGTGTAGACCAGCAGCTAAAGCACTCACCTGTGGAAGAGGCAAAACTCTCCAAGGTTTTACACATATTTTATCCAACAAACACTATATATAAATACTGCTGGGAGCTGTTTGCAAAGCTCAGATCTCCCATTTCTAGGAATGTGCCTTTCACAAGGAATTGGAGTGTGGAGATCTGGATTTGAATTCCTTTAAGAGAATAAATTTACTGAGGTGTTTCATGGTCCAAGCAAGTGCTAAAAATTTGCTGGCCAAAAGGAAAAGGGAGATATTTTTCTTCCCCTCCCCTAAATGCATGAAAAAGCACACTGTGATCCTTATTTTGACAGAAGAACACTTGCTTTCAGGAAAACACTTAAAGATGCCAGAACACAAAATGCACATGCCTTCCTAAAGCAGGTGCCTGGAAAGGGCATTTATGACCTCTCCTTTGCTCTGCTTTTTTCTTTTCTGTTACCACCCCTGCATAGCTTCAAGCTCAGCATACTGAATACAGGTCTATCCCTGGGCAGGATCTTTCAAATTCTGCTCTGAAGACTCTAATTCTAAGATAGGATGGGCTTTAAGGGTAGATGGGAACTTAGGAAAGGCAAAAAGCAAACCTTCAAAGCTCAAATGCTTAAGCAGCTGCCAGAAATAACTGTTTCATAACATAAACCAAGGAACAAGAGAGTGCTTCCTAAATTCTCTGTAATACATTATTAAGGAATTAGGACATTTGCAGGGGAGAAAAGCAAGATGTTCTGCTGCCTTGAAAACAAGCTACAGCCTATGGTGGTTTTAGGTTCCCATGCCCCTTCTTAGATCCAGCCCTGGATCTAAGGGAAAAAAAAATAAATCTTTCTTTGCCTTTTTTTCCCATTTAAAAATAATAATCCAGCATGCTCATTCACATTCACTGTAAACTTCCTAGTACTAAATGCAATTCTGGAGGTAAGCACCACTACCAGACTTTCCCTTCTCACTCAATGGGCTTATAGAATAATTGCAGAGATTCAAAACTTACAGTGCTTAAGTTGATCAATTTATTATTTTCTTAGAATCAACGAGCATTGAAAGCAACTCTGAATGGGCAAGTTAGCACCAACGACACTGGTGTCATTGTGCTCCCTGACACCACCAAACACAGCAAATATATACAAATACATATAATATTTTCATTAGCGAAACTCAGAATAGCCATTTCTCTACTTTGTTTTCTGCTAATTCAGGAAGACAGGACTAGAAAAAGACACAAGAACAGAGTAGTGGCAGATGCATTCCAGGCATTACTCTCTTTCTCTCTGCCTTTTTCAAAAACAAGCAAGCCTGTACATATATTGCTTTGCTATAAATAAATTCAAATTAACTTCTAAGTCACAGACTGATTTGCAAATCAAAACTGGCCAGTCCTAACAAGCTCACAATGCCACAATTGTAACAACAGAGCAGCGAAGCCATCTTAGCCCTAAAATCAATCAAATTATATTTTTGTAGCAATGTTGTCCAATCCTGCTCCCTTACAAAATATCTTCGGCTCAGGTTGCAAAGCTAATTCTTGCTTCACTTTCAGTAAAAAATGACGGCTTCAAGCTGACTGCAGCCTATAGTTTGCAAGCCTTATTTTTAACTCTGATAGCAACCCAAACTGAGTCTTACAGCAGCAGCTGCTGCTAAAACTACACAACTAAAAATTGCTACACAGTTGACTTCGGCTTGGCTGGAAAATGTTGCTACTTGCTTGTCTTTCCAACAAAGATAATATTTTTAGCTGTTTGATTGGCTGAAGCGTAAAGACCCAACTTCTGACATTCCCGGCTGCCCTGCTGACTGGAATATCTACAAGGAACTTACCTGCATATTTTCCCATAATTTTAACACTTGCTCCAATGCATTATGTGAGCAACCAAAAGCAACTACTCATCCCTCATTTGGCATCTCTGCTGAGTTAGTACAGCCGTTCATTTCCAGATCTCTCCTTGGATTAGCAGTTGGTGCTTCTGTGAATAATGTTGTTCAGCCTGCTCCAGCCTCCCCCATGCATCTGCCTTACATGTAAGAAAGATAAAGCTTTCTTGTGGCCTCCCCCCAGTCCCCTCTAAAAAAGAAAAAAAACAAAGCAAACACCGACCTTTTTCTCATTCTGTGGTTGACATTGGTATGGAGAACTGTAAATTATCTAAAGAGCTGTGTCTTTGTTATTCAAAGCACAATAATTTTAAGCCTGTTGTTCACTTACACGAGTATGCAAATCTACAGTACCTCTTCCAATGTCTTTGCCTTCCATATCTTTCAATATCACTGACTTTCCTTCTGTAATAAGAACAGCATCGCCTTCCCACTTCTTGTGCTTTTTCTTTGATGCCTTACACCACACAACACTGAAATATTTCACAAGGCACTCAGGTTCTTCCTGAGCTGCTGCTTCCTTTGCTGTCCCTGATGCTGGCAAATACAACGCATCTAAAAGGGAAAGAAAATAACAAAGAATATCTCAGGTTCTCTTGGCAAACCGTACAGTCATTTGCATTTCAAACAAATCAAGGACAATCTATGCATTTCATCTTATATGAACAAGGTGGTGTCTTTTCTGTCCTGGGCTGCTGATGGTAAGTTTGAATTAAGACAGAACAGCACATAAGGACTCATCCTGAAATAGGAACCATTAAATTGTTTTTGGAAAGTATGCATTTTCAGGAAAAGCGCGTTGCTTGGTACATGAGCGAGCTCCTGATTTGACATACAAGGGGATGAATGTGGAGAAAGACTAAAAGGAAAGGCTGAGGAAAAAAGAGAAAAATTTAAAAAAAGACCACAGGAGAAAGTGAAAACAGGGTCCTGGTGAGATGGCTCTGGGCAATGTTCTGGAAGCAAGGACAGGAATACAGAGCTCGGGAAAGGGGACAAAGGAGGCCAGGAACCAAATCTGAGACTGAAATCATTAGTACTAAATTGCAGAATAACAACTGTAATAATGCAAAAGATTATTTCAACTCCTTTCCTTATACCCTTTAAAAATAAGTAATTGTGCAAATCTTGAAACAGACCATCTCTTGAGTTTGCAGCAATGCTGTTACTAGGCTTAGATGGATTTAGATTTGTCAGCAGCTACCTAATCATAAGGATCACAGATGTAAATAGCAATAGGAAATCTTTGGGTTTGTAAGGTTAAGAAATCAGAATAGAACAGACAGCAGTTGACGATACTATTGATTAAGAATAAACACATGCTTTCAAGAGTTAGCCATCTGACACAAGTAATGGTAGGTAAGTCCCCAGCATTACCTAAAGGAATATCTGTAGCATTCCTTTTGCGCACATGCACAGCTTCAAAGGGAGAATCAGACTAATTTTCATTAAAATACCCTTGCATGCTGGCTAAAGGCTTAAATAGGTTTGCTCCTTAGATTCCATCTGCGATTCAACATTATACAAATCTGTTATTAAAAAAGTGCTTATGCCACAGACTAACCTTTCCAAAATTTGCAAGTGTGCTGGTATTCAAAGGACAAGCAGCAAGAGTAAGTTTTTGCTCACAATAATGGTCCAATAAAGAGGCGACTTTATCACTTATAAATCAAATCTACATATTCATAAACCAGTCAAACACTCATAAGTTACATGTCTAAAATAAGCACAATTTTTCAGACTAGCATTTACTAAAAAGGTACTATTTAAGTGAAAAATGCTTTATTTATTGAGCGGAATTTTCTTCCCAAAGCTCTCTAGAAGACTTATTGTCTGTATAGAACTCTGTGCTAACACAGCACCTAACGTAGATGGGATTTTCCATAGGTGGATGTCTCCTCAGGGCATCAGCCTGCAACATCTGTAGTGTTTCATGTGACAGATGCCCCGTCTCTAAGGGGTAACAGGGCAGCTCCGGAACACTGGTGCAGCCCAGAGGGATGAGAAAACGGAACAGAGCAGCTCTTTTTGAAACGTAGGGGATTCTTTGTAGATGAAACCTGGGAAACCAGCCAGAAAGCAAGAATAAATCCTTGCAGTTTTGCAAAAAGGTACAAGGGCTCTAGTGGATCTTCAGCAACCACAAGCAATAAGATTAAGAGGAGTGAAGGGGGGGTGGGGAAGAAAGAAAACTTGTACACTGCTAAAAATACAAAAGACTAAGTTGATTTTACATTGAGTTTCTAATTGTAAACTGCTTTAACCAAATAAATACAAGATTCTTTTCTGTTTGCTTTTCAAACTGATTCTCTTAATCAGCAATTTCTTTCCTCGTGCTAAGATTTTAAGTAACTATCACTGCAAGAACTGGAGACTTCATTGCAGAACTTCCCTCTTCCCTCCTGAAGGACACCCATCCATGAACAAACAACCACCTCCTCGTCTCCTCCACTGACCTCCCACATGGGTTTAGTGACCCCTGAGATCTGTTTTATGGTCATTGCTCTTTTACTCAGGGCGTCCGGCGTGGTGGTGTCTGAATCACCAGTAGGTTAACTTTCAGGTCAATAACAATCCTTCAAACTTTTAGTATCCCTACTTCATTTAAAATAATAAGAAAACCAGTAACTCAGAAGCAGATCTGGAAACTGCTAGCATTTGTAATGGTGACTTTTGCCAAAAAGGATTTCCAAGGCAACCTGCCCCCAGTGAGAAGCAAACTGGGCACCAACTTTCCATACAATACTACCATGTTCCTATAGGAAAAAAGAAAAACAACAGCCTCTGTGATACTCACATTTCTTCTCTCAATTTGTCTTCTGAATTATTATAATTGCTGTTTATAAAAATATCCAATAACATTTTGTGTACCACATAAAATATTTTCTTTTTACCTGTAGCTACAGAATAGTTTTCAGATAAAAGTGTTAAGGTACTTTTCTTTTTTAAAAAAATTAAACATTTTTATGTAAAAATAATTACATCCTCTCAAAATTATCTTCCATAGAACTCCCTTGAATAGAAAACCTAAATCTGTTCACCAACAATGCTGATTAGGTACTTGCATTCAGCCTTCTTTTTATCTTATTTTTTTTATTATTATTATTCAGCATCACACCTATTTAACTTCAAAGATTTATTCCAGTGCAATAGCAGAATATCCAAATTTGATAAATACAGTGTCAGGAACTTTCAGAATTGAAATGCGGCGGGTATGTTACGCATGGGGATTAAGTTCATTGTTTGATACAAGGGTACAGAGAGCAACGGTGGCAACAGTAAAGCCCTTGCTGCTCACTGACCGTAGACAGTATCTTAAATAGAGCTGGGTTAGCTGAGACCCTGGAAGATAAACTGCAATTGTAAATTCTGAGCTCTGCTGTTAATCAGTTGGGACTGACAATAATAAGTAACAGGAACTATGTGTACACCACAGTATGAGAAAGATCAGGAAAGCATGCCCACTCATTTCTCCCCCGAACGGCAAACCGCCCAGCCCAGGAGTGCGGTTTTCTTAACCATAAAGAAACTCCAGCAAGCAGCACGTCTTTCCTCCCAGAATGAAGAGCTTGGGGACGTTAAAGACGTGGCTAATAAGGCTTTGAAAAGCTTCCACAAATAAAAAAGCTCTCTCTTGTGGTTGAGAAAGCAAGGGCTTAGGTTTCAAGAAGTAAAGCATAACCTAGTTGATATGAGAAGTTTCAGCAGCCTCAGGAAGGTGATGATTTACAGAAAGCGGAACAAGATCCAGGAGAGGGGACGGGGGAGTGTTCCAATGGCAAACTAGTTTAACCAGTTTCTGATGGGCAGGATTTAGAGAAAATGCATCATTTAGTGATTAAGTGCATTAGGTTACTCCCAGTGTACCAGGAAAGCAGCTGCATTATAAAAGATTACAAAAGGTAACTCAAATGTGCATTTTGAGTAGACTGAGCACTGTAGCTTGCACCACAGTATGTAGAGGTGGCCATACGAGCCAGCAGTGTGCCTGGGTAGCCAAAAAAGCCAACAGCATCCTGGCTTGCATCAGGAATAGTGTGGCCAGCAGGACTAGGGGAGTGATTGTGCTGCTGTACTTGGCACTGGTGAGGCTGCACTTTGAATCCTGTGTTCAGTTTTGGGCCCCTCATCATCAGAAGGACATTGAGGTGCTGGAGAGAGTGCAGAGAAGGGCAATGAAGCTGGTGAAGGGTCTGCAGCACAAGTCTGATGAGGAGTGGATGAGGGAGCTGGGGCTGTTCAGCCTGGAGAAAAGGAGGCTGAGGGGAGACCTTATCACTGTCTACAACTGCCTGAAAGGAGGTTGTAGCGTGGAGGGTGTTGGTCTCTTCTCCCAAGTAACAAGTGATAGGATGAGAGGAAATGTCCTTGGGTTGCACTAGTGGAAGTTAGATTGGATATTAGAAAAAATTCTTCATGGAAAGGGCTGTCAGGAACAGGCTGCCCAGTGAGGTGGTGGAGCCGCCATCCCTGGAGGTGTTTAAAAGGCATTTAGACGAGGTTCTTAGGGACGTGGTTTAGTGCTAGAGCTAGGTTATGGTTGGACTCGATGAGGCAATTGGACTCCTGAGGCAATTCTATGACCCTGTGCTCCGGTGAGCAGGACACCAGCCACCCTGGCCTGAGGTGCGGTCCATGGGTGGCCTGACCCCATCCAGCTGCAGGCTGCTGCCAAAGCCCACAGGCTCACCTTTCCTTCCCTCTCGCCCTCTGCTTCTCATCCGCCAGCTGCAGACAAGCCAGCTCAGTGAATTCCATCTGAAACTAGAGCCAGTGCAAGCAAGGGATAGGAGAGGCTGCCCTGTTTTTTGTGGCAGCTCCTGTTAGGTTGGGGTGATTTTAAAACCACGGGACCTGTTGAGTTACTCCACACCTCCACAGCTGAACTTCCACATTGTAAGTGGGTACGGAACGAACGACACATTTCCCTCAACTGCTCTGAATCCGCTGAATAAAAAGCACTGTTGAAATGCAAACATTGCAATTTAGAGAAGACAACTTTGATTCAAGTTGTGCTTTATGGTGTTAACGAATTAAAAAGAGAAGCAGGCAGAGCCAAAAATCGGACCTGAGGTAGAAGGAGAGTTGGGCTCTGAATGAGTCAGGGCTGGAGCTCGATGGCAGCGCTCTGCTGCAGCCGCCCCCCACGCCTGCATCGATGTGCTCCGCAGGGCCAGCCTCAACTCCACCTCCTGAGCACAGGAAGCAACCAAAAAGTTCCTCAATCAAATTAAGTGAAAAGTCACGGTGGAAGAAACCAGCTAACGACAACAAGGCATTGCAACATTAGAGATGCCAAGCAGGTGAGCCCAGAAGAGCACTCAGAGCAACCCAACCTCCTGGAAAACAGAGCTCACTCCTTTTCCCACATCCTTCTAGTTGAACTTTTTCCCTAATTACAATCTTAAGACTACTGAGGTAGTCTTAAAGGTAGTCAACATAAAACTACTATAATTGTTATGCTGTTCCATAGAGTTTTCAGAATGGGATTCAGCATCTGTTCTCCATGTGGGTAGTGCTGGGGCAAGGAGAGATTTTGGAGGAACACAAGACACGGAGGCAATTAAGCTTTTGAACTGGATCTGTTTGACTGATCACACCCTGCAAAACAAACCCAAATCAATTCTGAGTTTAGGTCTGGTGGAGGACCCAAAATCAGGTAAATAATTTTTAGTGGACAAGTCAGCAAAGAGAAAGCAGGAGCTAAAGCTTGGATCATGGTACCATTTTCCCTAAAGTCTCTTTGGTACTTTCTGCTCTTCAATCTGAAAAATTTTCAGCCTTTCAGTGTCTTTGCTGTTAGCAAACACATGCAAAACTCCCGGTGCAAAATACTGCATGCCACTATATTAACGGTCTACAATGAGTTTAGTGACCTCCTAAAGCAGTCATTCACTTTATTATCCCAAAGGGTAAAGATAAGAGCTTCAACCTTGCCTGTCTTACGTAGATGAAAACATCAAATTATATGGAATAATCTGTTTAGAAATGTTAATTTGCTCTAAAAGCCGAAAGATTCACATCTACAGCCCTGTGGTACAAAACTATGTCACACCCTCACCCCATCCCCCAAACCCCAGCTTCCATTAAGTGAATGGCTTTAAGGTTGTGAAGTCAAGCAAAGTTTGGAGATGTCCAAAATAAGACCGTTCCAGTGACCTGATCTGCTCCATCGTGCATATGCATTATTAATAAACTCTTTACAGAAAACATGCTGCACTACATCGCCGCAGCACCTCCTTCTCATTCGGGGCAGAGAACTGAGCTGCTGAGCAGCAGCAGGAACAAAGGGGCGGCTGCTGCCTCCACGACCCCTCAGCTGCCAAAGGTGTGTGAGGAAGGAGGCCGAGACTGCAAGGACAGAAAGTCCACCCTTGCGGTTCGATAAGCACAACAGCCCCTTAGAGAACGGGATTTCACTTGCGTGTCTTCTAGAGTTCCGCTGTGATGTAAGGAAAGTCATTTAACCCCAACTTACCAGCAGTAAATATTTGTCTGAGCACCTGATTGGCGATCTGGTCTCATTCGGTCTCACAGTGAACACTCACGTGTGCAAATGGAAGTTGTGGTTTGGAAAGATTAACTGTAGGGTATACTAAAGCACTGAGATAATGCAGTCCTAGCTGATTCAGGCTGCACTTTCAGAAATAACAGGGCTTTTTGGTTTTATTCTCTCTGTCCCTCAGCTCCTGCATTATCTCCTAGAAAGTGCGGATTATACCAACCTCTTATCTCACAAGGATGTTGTGAAACGTCATTACATCTGTGAAGCACTCAGATGCTATCATGATGGGCACCAGAGGAAAAAAAAAAAACACATTAGTTAATTAATTCAAAGTAGTCTGAATAGTGTGCTGAAAACAAAGCATAAGTCTGTAACTGAACAAAGATGGGGAAAGAAAATACTGAATAATGGCTAAGTGGACACAGTCCATTCTGTGAACTGGAACAGGCAAGGAAGCCTACAGAAATACAATCCAGAATCATGCAGTGAATGACTATACCCAACAGCATGAGAAGGCTGGATTCAGGTTGCACATATTTGCAAGTTTTGGGGTACCTGAGTTTGTAACCTTAGTTTTATTTTCAAACAGGAACCTTCTACATACAATAGAGATGGTAGGTGTACTTAATTTGAACAAGTAGGAGCAATCCTCTCATCATCATTTAATGAAACGTTTACCTCTTAAGGGTACCAACTCCAGAGAAGGGAGGATGGAGAGCACACACTTCCAAAATTATAGCTCCATGGCAGAAAACTGTTCTTCCTAAACCTCTCGACTGCCTAAAAATCCAACTGACTCCAGCTTCCACTGTAAAAATTTAATGAACTAAGCTGAAAGCTTCTGTCAAGTCCACAGAAATAGATGTGCAAGTCCTATTATCAAAGGAAAAAGCAGCATCATTGAGAATTCTGAAAGGCTGCAGGCATCATTCAGTGCAGTGAGCCAGATCAGCTCAGTAAAATGTTGGAGCCCGTCAAATGCCATCCAAACTGACTGTTTACTACACTTCTTAATACGGCCATCCACACAGAAAGTTGTTTTGATTAGTTGGTCAAGTAAAGGATCTTTTACCCCAAAATGTAAATGCAAAAATTATGTCAGAAAGCGACACATACTTGGGTTCTGTAAATGTTGAATGTTATTGCAAGAAATTATAGTCTAAAAGGAATACAAGTGGGAAAATTACAAATATTTAAATTACCAAAAAATCGAAATTACTGAGAAATAGTTTTTGGACCATTAAACAACCACAGGCTAATTGTAGCCATCTCAAAAAGCAGTCAGTTTTTCAAGCAGTTTGCACAGAAGTAAGTATGCATCCTTTAGTGTTTAAATGTTAATGGAAGGTACACAGCTAAATCCATAAGCGGCATTTTGAAAATACATAGTCTGGCATTCTCTAAGCATTTTCTATTACCTCTACTGTTTTTTATTAAAACTATATTTCCATGATGTACAACATCTCTGTTCCTAAAATGCAAATACTTTTAGGTCTGTAACAAACAGCAAGCAGGCAGGAAGGGATTTATTAAGATTACATATCCTTCATATTAACATCTGGTTTAGCACATATTGGAAGGAAAAATATTTTTAACGTACTGTTTGTGTTTGTTAATGACCATGTTTGTCTTCCCTGGATTATAATAAAGAGTCATTAAAATAAAAATCATCTATAAAACTCATGCCCACTGTCATAAGCATGAAACACAATAAATTCCTATCCTAAATTATTTAAACAGGACTGTTTAAAATTTATGACATTACCCTGGAAAGAAGCACACAAAGGATGAGTCATTTTTTGAGAATTTTCTTGTGTTATGCAGCAATGATTACTTGCAGAGTGGCTGACGGAATATTTGGAAAGAGTAATATTTCCAAATCAAGTTACATAATTTTGATGTACATAAATGCAATCCATTCAGTAGTCCAAGCAAAAAACTAATATACATGGCCCAAGCAAAAAAACCTAGAGTTCTAGTTGCAGTTCTTACTAGTAAATCAAAACTGGAACAAGGAAGAGGAGAAATGCATTCTTGCAGAGGTAAGCGGTGCTTACTGTGCTGCCTTTGCTCGTTCTGGATGTAAAAAAATTGAATACAGTTCACATTGCATAGAAATTCCATTGCAAATTAATAAGATTATTCCATGCAGGGAGCTGTAAATTCAGGATGCCTTTAACAGAGCCTACTTTGTGTCAGGCCTGCCTATTTTTGGTCGTGAGCTGACCAAATGTAAGGAAATGCCAGAAGACATGGAGATGTGACAGTTTTCCACCAGCAGCCTGGGTCCACTTGCTGTTCCCAAGGGGTCGCTTCGACCCTCGACAGCGCCTGAAAGCCCACGCAGCACACGAGGCTCTTCTGGTCAACCCACCGCATGTGTATTGCATTGGTTATGTGTGCATACCTACATACGTATACACAATCACAGAATAGTTTGGGTTGAAAGGGACATTCAAAAGTCATCTAGTTCAACCCCCTGCAGTGAGCAGGGACATCTTCAACTAGATCATGTTGCTCAGAGCCCCATCCAGCCTGGCCTTGAATGTCTCCAGGGATGGGGCATCTACCACCTCTCCGGGCAACCTGGGCCAGTGTTTCACCACCCTCATTGTAGAAAATTTCTTCCTCACGTCTAACCTGAACCTCCCCTCCTTTAGTTTAAAACCATCACCCCTTGTCCTAACACGGCCTTCTAAAAAGTCTGTCCCCATCTTTCTCATAGGCCCCTTTTAAGTACTGAAAGGCCGCAATAAGGTTTCCCTGGAGCCTTCCGTTCTCTAGGCTGAACAACCCCAACTCTCTCAGCCTGTCCTCATAGGAGAGCTGCTCCAGCCCCCCGATCATCTTGGTGGCCCATCTTGCTATACATGTAAATACTCATGAGATAAGGATGATATTTAAAAAAAAATCAAATTTATCTCTACCATATTTAATCTGAAAACAATCTTTACAGATGGCCACTATATCCTCACAGCCAAAGTAGCTGAGACTCTCAAAATATATTTAACTTCTGGACCGTTGAAAAATATCTTTAGTACCATCTTTGAAGTTCACTTAGGAATCACATCTTTTCAAATCCCGACTACAGAAAATTAGCAGATACAGTTATATAACAAAACCTCTTCTGAAAGGAACAGATTTTATCCAGCAGAAATAATTGCAACAACCAGCAACGGCTAAATTCCCTAAGCAAGCTCAGTTCAGTTCTCTTCTGCACACCCACTATGCAGCACCCTGAATCACAGAGCTACAAACCGTATTTTCAAGGCTATTTCTGGTATTTTTGCAGAAGAGTTGGGCCATTACCTATCCAGCTGTATAGCCCAAGAGCTCTGAAATCCTTACCACCACGAATGAAGAGCAGACGTGCTCGAGGTCCCTGTTGTCATCTGCCATCCTCTCTGGATCTAAACAACGCAGCTTCCTCATAGAGGTGGCCTGGCCTGCTAGTGCTGAAAGTTGGGACACATTTCCTCGCTTTAATTCAAGGGGTTGCTCACAGCTGAGAAATCACTGCTCTCCTCTCAGGACTGCAACGTGCCCAGGCTGGACAGGCTCTTCTAAGAGTTCAATTAGGGATTACATCTGAATTATAACAAACCTGTACAAAAAAATTACCAAATTCTGTGTTTGCCAATGACTTATGAATTAGACAAACCTGAGTGAGGTTTTAGAGGAATGGCCAAAGACCAGCTTGGTGCCAAATTTCAAGTACTTTTTCAAAAGCACAGCAAAACTAGAACACAACAAAGGAAAGATCATAAAAATTCAATACATCCAAATCAGCGTATTCTCCCCTCAATCTGGTTCACAGAAAAAAAGCTGAGCTACTTCAAAAAGACATAAACAAACACAAATGTATATATAGAACACACACATTATAGCCTGAGGGGAAGTAACCCAGCATGAAGTGGTTTGGCCAAACTGGTAAGTGAAGCTACCAATGCCATGTGGAAATCCATCATGATGTTCAACCTACTGGTAAAGCTTCTTTACAATGCAAAACAATGAAAACATCACCTCAGTGAAACATGCAGAGTTTACAAGTCAAAAATAATGGGGTTTGGCTTACATGTGCACCCCTACCTGAATGCCATGACAGCAAATATATCAACAGTAATAGTAATGTTATACATACCAAATTTTACTTTTGTATTTCTAGTACATGACTCCACAGAATGGTATTATTAACAGTATCGACAAGTGGGCTAAGTAAAATTTACCTCCAAACTGCTGCTGAGTTATGATAAATTACTTTCACATGACATTTTCAGTGATTAATAATAGATAAGACTTGGGACTACTGCAACAGATTTTATCTGATACAATAGAAGAAATAAATGTAGTAACTAACCACAGGCAGTCCAAAATTCCTCCTCCCTATCCTTAAACTAGATAAACATTTCTTCCTACTGTTTCACTGTTAAAGAAAAAAATTGTAGTTTATAAATTGATTTTCTTATTTCAAGCATGCAGAAAATTCTGAGCTCTAAAACCAGACATTTTTGAGAAAGCATTAGCAATACAGAAAAGGATCGTACAAAGTAAGCAAATGGCGGCACACAGAATACTGTAAACAAAATGACTGAGCCTTAACCAAACTGGGTCCTTACATCAAGTAAGTATGGAGGGGCACCATAATCCAGAGGAATTATTTTTTAGCTGACATCTATGTTAAATTATACTAATTATTGCGGTTATGCTAACTACAGATGAAAATCGAGAGCCAACAGGAAATGGCCAGGAAACAATGACTTTTTTTAAAAAAAATTAAACTTGCATATATAAAATACAAAAAATAAGTAGGATTTTTCAAGTCTTCAGTTTGCTAAACAGCAAATAGAAATTATAAATCCTGTGGAGTAACTGATTAAGTATTTAATGAAAATCGTATTATATTCCTCTTGTGTGAATAATACAGAGTCAACAAGCTGTTATGTTCACTCAGACATGTCTGGGTACCTCAACAAGTCGTTCTGTGCGATCACCAGGATAAACCAGCGTGAAATCCCACAGCACAGAAGAAAGGCAGGAACGCTGAGCTTTCCTTGGGTGCTCTGACCCTCATCCACCCCTCCTTACACACAAAGCACGAATGAGGTTTTCAACTGCTTGCACTGAGCAACTGTAGGTTTTACAAGAAAGGATCTACAGAGACCAATTTTGTTGGCTAGTCTTCAATAAAACTTTGGGAAATTATATCTTTATTATAGAGGAAACTTTGCCCAGACTAACTGGATGCCATTTAAGAGCAACCATCACTCCTAGATAATGAGATTTCTCAAATGAGTTAAAACCTGGATATCCGAAACCAGAATAAAAGCATGACTTATTAGGAATACACACTGAGAAGCTATGTTTCATGTATTTTAAAACCTTGAAAAATGCTAAAAGGCATTCTTTTCAAAGGCTTCTCTTTATTTTTATGTGCAAAACAGAAAAGTAATCAACATGCTAGGAAAAGAGTACTTTAGCATCTTCATGAGTAACCTTTTCATGATTTTACCGAAGTTAAAATTCACATGGAACCATTCTAAAGCACTCAAAAATAAGATACAAGTAATTTTAAAAGACATCTTAGCCAGCCAGCCTGGGTACCACAATTCGCTATTTGCTCCTCCCACGTAGAAACAACTTTAATTATTAGCAACTTAATGGCTTTGCCTATTGGAAATCCAGTGGACACAAAGTCTGCCCAAAGAAGATAGTATGCAAGTTCCAGTCAATGCATTTTCATTGTATAAGGGAAAAAAAATCCCGAGCCATAAAATGTGTAGAAATGTAAACAAAAGAAAAGCATTGAAGCTAGTGAGGTGGAGGGTGAGAGAAAACAGGAGTATGATACATGAAATTAGCTATGAGTAATTTCTCATTGTTTTGGACTACAACTCTCTCCTACCATTTTTACCTGATAGAATTCTGATCTAAGGCAAGCGCCACAACTGACAAGATTCCACAGGAGTCAAAAGCTTACTGGGGAAGTGAGGAGGGACAAAAAAAAGCAACATGATTAGAGAGCAACCAACAACATTGCAGACTGGTCATTAGACAGTTACTCAGATAGATGAAGTTACACAAAACGTCATCACAATTATCACAAAGTTATCATAGCTATTTTTTTACTCTAATTCTAAACATAAGTCCATTAGATGTTGTGAATTAAATTACTCCTGGAGCCCGTTTATTTCAGCTCTTTTAGTAGAAGGACATGAACACGTGGTAGAAATTTGTCCTTGCCTAAAATTACTCTGCTTGTACTACATACATTACAAACATGCAGACAGGGAATGGCACTGCCAGATGCACTGAAGGGAGTAAGAGGACAAGAACGCCGGTGAAAGAGGGAAGGGCTTCCTACCATCCCTTTCACACATGCTAATGAAATCTCATTTGCGGGAACAGTAAAAATTCATAGTACTTTCAGGTCCAGAAGAACCAGCCACAGCTGTGGTGCATGTAAGCACATTAGGAATATATGGGAAAAACCAGGAAAAGGCACTGAGAAGTGAGAACTCTGACTCAGACAGATAACCTAATACTGTAAAGTAGATGTGGGGAAAGAAAAGAAATACAGATCCACCAGCATGGAGAGGTATCACATACAGTCAGCACCATACTGCACCGACGGGCAATACAACGTCACTGAAGGAACATTTCTGTAGTGAAAGCAGACAGAATCATAGAATGGTTTGGGCTGGAAGGGATCTTTGAAGGTCACGTAGTTCCAACCCCCTTGCCATGAGCAGGGACACCTTCCACTAAACGAGATGCTCAAAGTCCCATCCAACCTGGCTTTGAACACTTCCAGGGATGGGACATCCACAGCTTCTCTGGGCAACCTGTTACGGCGTCTCCCCACCCTGAGGGTGAAGAATTTCTTCTCCATATCCAATCTAAATCTATCCTCCTTCACTTTAAAGCCATTACCCCTTGCCCTATCACTACACACCCTTGTAAAAAGCCTCTCTACAGCTTTCTTGTAGGCCCCTGTTAGGTACTGAAAGGCTGCTATAAGGTCTCCCTGAAGCCTTCTCTTCTCCAGGCTGAACAGCCCCAGCTCTCTCAGCCTGTCCTCACAGCAGAGCTGTTCCAGCCCTCTGATCATCTTTGTGGCCTCCCCTGGACCATCCCAAACAGGTCCGTGTCTTTCCTGTACCGAGGAGTCCAGAGATGGACGTAGGACTCCAGGTGGGGTCTGACCAGAGCAAAGCAGAGAGGCAGAATCACCTCCGTTGACCTACTTACTGGTCACGCTGCTTTTGATGCAGCCCAAGATAGAATTGGTTTCTGAGCAGCAAGTGCACACTGCCGGCTTGTGTCACTGAAACAGAAACAAGTGAGCTACGCAGGGACTCAAGAAATTCCTCCTCCCATCCCACAAGCTCCCCAAAAAAACAAAAGAAATGTAACTGAGAACAAAGGAGAGAGAACCATCAGAGATCTCTGAACTAGAGGTGCTCTCTGCAGATAGGAATGAAAGGCCTTCCACTAAGAAACGAGAAAAAGCCAGAACAAGCAGAACATTGATTACAGGGAGACAGCTCTGACCAGGACACTGTGTTTTATTATTTCTTTACTCATTTGCATCCTTCCCCTTCCAATAGCAAAAATACAAGGGAGACTTTGCTCTACTCAGAGTCCTATTTTTGCATCTACATTGTCTTTCATTTCAGAAAAGACTGCGAGCTTACAGAGCCTGGAAACTCCTCTGGTTCTAGTCCTTGAAATAAAAATACCATACCAATAGAAACCCTGGAGGTCACCTCTTCATCTAGGTCAAGAAGAATGGAGAATTCAACAGAAAATGTTCTAAAGTCTCCAGATCATTTTCATGGCCAACATAAGAGCAACTATAATTCAAAACCACTGCAAGACGATGAGCTATATACGAATTATTTTCTGAACTATTGAAAACTTATTCATTTGCATAATAAGTACGGACAGAAACAACAAAGATAAATTAATTCCTTACCACTGGAAACTAGAATTCTGATTTTCAACTGAAAGGATAAGATCGGGCACTTCCAAATTAAGACAAGTGCAGAGAATTTAGTTCTGTTTCACATTTCTGAGAAGCCACATTTCAGATGGCACAGTAGAACAAATAAAAACCTTATTTATTTATTAAAGCAAATATTTTGACTCTCGTAAACTCAGGGAAGTCAGTATCTCATTGAAGTGTTTCCAGCTATGCAAAACCAGATCAATATGCTTGAACTGAAAAATACAGCAGAAAGCCAAGAACTGCAGAGAAACAGAGGCCACTTATTCAGGCATTATCATTTTCAGCGCACGCAAAAAGTCCCGACAGAACAAACACTTACAGTGCTCTCTTCTCTACAAAACAACTGGAAAACTATTGGGGAACTCCTTATTGATGACGCATTTTCACTGTCTGTATTTTTCCTCGGTTTGTAAACAGAAGACTTGCTTCCTCTACCCTTTCCACCTGTAACCTGTTAAAGTTACTCTGGGCACCAACAGTGAAGATTGTTTCTCTCCTATCACTACCATAAAATTTTAACTACAATTCTTTAAACTCCACTAGCCTCTCTATTAAACCTCCAGGCTTCCAGCCCTCAGTTTTTAATAAGCGTTTACCCCTGTGGCTACAAAGGTAAGCAGATTCAGTCAGAAGACCGAGGAGGTGTGAGGCTTACCTCATCCAGAGCCTGCTGGTGCAGACCAGTGCCCCGCGCTCACAGGCTGAGATTCTGCACGGATGGAGAAAGAAGCAACTTTGGGAAACCAGCGGTGACAGGAGCAACAGTTCTAAGCAGCTGCAGGAAGAAATATTCTCCTTCCTATTGCTTTTGTTCTTTCTGTTGTTGGGGCCCTCTGAGACTGGAAGAACAGGAGAAATTACATCTCCTTTGTTCCTTGATGCTGTGCTTCATTTCCTTTTCTTGTGCTAAAGGTTAGAGAAAGGAGAAAGTATTGTTCCAGGGAATGGGGAGCCAGAGGTCTAAGGCAGCTGTGGGTTCATTCCTAACAGGCAGGAGACTACAAATCATGAAGAAATTAATCATCTGGGACTTATGCTTTCCAGGTATTTTTCTTCCAGTTATGAACGTTGATCGTAACTGCAGAGGAAACAGCTGCTACTAGGACAGACAAAAGAATCAATTTCTTTTTCATTTTGAGCATTTTATTTGAACCTAATCAAAAGACCAGAACAACAGCATTTATAAAAGGTACCCAGAATAACAAAGAATCTTCTGTTGATTTCAAGTCACGTTACTTACATACAGAAACTATTTCATTTCCGTAGCTTATAGTCATAGTGATAATGATCAAAGGCACCTGCAACTGTCTTGGTTGCACATGCACTGTAGTAATTATGCATGCAAATGAGGAAATTAGACATTTTTGTGGTTGATCACCAGTATAATTACTATAACTGAATATACGATCATGGTAACTGTACACACAAATTACACAGGCATGCAGTTTTAAAAACCAAGCGTTGCATTCGTTGTCTCTATTCTGATAACGTCCTATGGAAACACTCCTCCACTGGAAAAAATAAAAAGTATTAACATTTTAAAATATGTACAGCTATTCAACTGTCTACTGAACATCAAAAAATATAACAACCCAGTAATTTTGTTTTTCAAGCTGATATATCAGCAAAATCTCACTGTTATAAGATTTACCAACTTGAAAAGAATAAGATGTTTAAACACAAAATCTTATTCCTCCTTTTTAGATGTATTGACCTATAACCTCAATAAGATATTAAAGAATAGGTAATTATTTGAAAAAAATAATGCATAGGATCAAAATTTTTAAAAAGAGCTGAGCTAAATTTCCAGTAGCTCATCACAACTATAACAGAGTGGAGATCATTTTAAAGTTTGGATTTTTATCAACCTAAACACTTAAATATACAGGATTTGATTATACTTCAGACCAGAAGAGCTGGTGCATTCAAACCCATACAAGGTATTTTTCTAAGGTACCTTAACAACAACATAGAAAATACGCTTTCGTCTCTCAAGCCCAGATTTTGATCCATCCATATTAACATAAGGAACAATTTTGCTAGGGTGACAGCATTTATTATTAAGTATTTCAAAGAATATGACAGGGGTAATAAAATATTTAGATATTGCTGTACTCCGGCAGATCATGGCGTAGTCGTATTGCCTTAAGCTTCTCTACTTTGATTTTTGTTCGCAACAGTTCTTCTTCCAGTTGCTGCTTTCTTTTCAAACCATCCCTTTTTTCTTGGACATAAAGACCGATTTTCCTTTGATTTTCTAATATTATTTGATGCTCTTCTTTCAGCATTTGTAACATTTGTGGGTCATAAGCACACATCGGTCTAAAGCGTTCTCCAACCTCAAGCCTAAAAAAATCATCTCTTCTTGGTACAGGAGAGGGAGACATCATCACTCTCATGTCAACTGAAGATACTGATGTTGAAGGAGACCTTTCCATAATATGCACCAGCTGGTGTTCTTCCTCTTGTTCTAAGTTCTCATTTTGATGCGAGTCTATAATCAAAGAAGGAGGAGGTTTGACATCCTCTTCTGATTGCAAGTCCATCATGACTGCCGCGGGATGGTGATCCAGCATTGCCTGTGGTGAACTGGTACCAGCAATTGTTTCTTTATCGATACTAGCACTAGAACACACAAAATAATATTTAAATAATCCATTAAAAACTATTTTTAAAAGGTGTAGCTGTAAGTAACTAAAGCTCCATTTGAAATGCTGCTCTGCTATCCATGCCTGGGACTCCACTACATGAACACCCTTTGTTCCTTCCACCGCACGCGTACAGCCCTGGCTCACTGAGATGCTGCTGCCAGAAAGGCAGTGCGGCCAGCACACAACTATGCTGCAGGCCCTTCTTGGGACACTGGAGAAGCAAGAAGGGCTATTAGCGACAAATGAGAACAAAAACCAAGCAGCAGCAAGTCATGCAAGTGACAGAGGAAAGAGTTTACGTGATATATAACGTGGTTTCAAAATGGCGTTAATTTAGGTTGAGTGGACCGTGGCAGAAACGTTTCCATGTCCCAAACTTATCTCCTCCTGTTCTAATGTGTTCTCTGTTTCTGATTCACGCACCCAAGTATTTGGGTTTTTTTTTTAATGTAAAACAATCACTGAATAAAATTACACAAAGAGCCTCAGGAGAAGAAACCAGAGCCCAAATGATGACCCTGTCAGTAAATCAGGGAATCAAGCTAATCCTGGCTCCTTCTCTTTGAATCCATGATCTCAATATTTTTCTGAAGCTTCAAGAGAAGACACAGAAATGTTTCCATTAAGAAAAGCCTATATTTCTGTGCGTTTCCTTTTGAAAGTACAATGCCCACTTGACTCATCTGTGTTTGTGTAAACCCCTGAGTCAGCAGCACCTCAAATTGTGATTTGACATCACATCAGCTTTGGTATCAATAATGGCTCAAACTGCTCCTGCCACTTCTCCACCATCAGTTGTGCTTGAAACCCTACATTTCTGCACATCACTCCTCTGTTCAGGTAATGCTTTAAGCCAGATCAGCTTCTTGATCTATTTTACAGTACAGATCAACAAAGAATCCTTTCAGCACAACTGGGAAGGCAGTATAATGTAACACAGGGAACCAGAGCATATTAACTCGGTACCGGCACCAAAGACAGTGCATCATCACAGCCATGACTGCCTAAAACGGAGGCTGTAGCTGGTGGTTGCAGAGATGAGACATTCCCCAACCCCTGAAGAACTGAGCTGGTGCTGGCAGCTAAAGGCAGCAAGCGGATCCGTGATCACTGTAACATTCATGGATGGTCCCCAACCCTGGAGGACCTGAGTTGCTGTCTATTTATTTTGGGGGTGAGAGGTGTTTGTTTACACTTTTAAAACTCCTTGTGTAAGCCCTACAATCCACAAACTGAGAAACACTATCTGATTACTAAAACACTGTCCTGGTTAGCACTAGATGCGGGTTCAAATTCTCAGAAGCAAAGGAGAAGTTTAATTTGTATATCCTATTTCTTGTGTAAACGCACTAACTCCTTAATCAAAAGTGGCATGATCATCTCTTCTGCACTGCCTACACTCTTCAAAACTCTTGGTTTAAAATAAATAAGCAGTCATGCTTGTAATTTCCAAAAGACCGTGGTCTAGCCTGCCATCCATTACCACGAAAGTGCATTTTCTAGAATAAGAGAATGAAAGCTTCTCTATAACTCAATTGCAACAATGTTCAACAGGGTCAGAACAATATATTTTCCAAAAATTAATCCTGTCAACCACCCTAACTATTGTCACTAAAGATTAAAGAAAAAAAAAAAGGTCCATCTGTAGCAGGTATTGAAAATAGACCTTCCACTTATTCCCTGAAGAAAACACCAGGATAATCCTAATTCTATTGACTGTTACCTGAGCTGCCTATAGAGTATCAATTATATCACTTTACTCCCTCCTACTCACGTCACAAAGCTTCACCTTTTCCTACATACCCCTTTCTCACATTCCTTTTACTCCTCTCATGGAGCATCAGAAGTATTATCCCGCACACAAATTTCCACTTGTGTTCCCCGGTGCTGACTGCAATTCTGGGTTTCCCCCCCTTCACAACCGCAGCTTCTAGCACAGCTTCCCTCCTCCTCATTTGCTGGCTCCTGGCCAGCTTCTAGCCCGAGAAAAGTGGAAACAACCAGCAGGAGAAGCAGGTCATCCTGACAAAAGGAAACAGAGACAGAGCGGAAAGAGAAAGTGAGAGAGGTTAAGGAGAAGAAAGACAGGTAAGATTTAGTCTAACACAGACTAGAGCCTCCGAACACCGAAAAATCCATCTCTCGAGTGTAATCCACACAGAACTAGAAAATCACCAAATCTTCAGGTAACTCTTTTTTTTTTTTTCTCTTAGAGTCAGTCTCTTAAAAGGAAAACAATTATAGACAGCAAAGAGAGAAAGAAAGGAGAAACAAAAGAGCCGCCTGCATGGTGGTTACTAATGTTTCTGACAACTTGACTGAAAGGAAGACAAACAACAGTTACCACAATTGGGGGATGGTGTTTATAACCCTGCAGGCACCCATGATTCACGAGGTTTTGTTTAATCACAGCAAGCTAGAAATTGCTTAAAGGTGCGATTAAGAATTTGGATTCATTATAAGTTGTATTTCCCTCCTACAAAACCTCTGCCATATCCTGGTGAGTTAAAACCCAATACAGGGTGTTGAAAATTAGGGTAAAATGCAACTCAGAGTTAAAATTAGAACTATCAAATAATGATGTATTTTGACAAGGAAAAAAAATAATCTTTTAAATTATATTCTTCTCCTTCAGCGCACAGTGCATCGGCTGTTACTAGGAACCATTTTGGATAAGCAGTAATCAAGTCAATGTTCCCATACCAATAAGGGACTGCAAAAAATATTTAAATTATAGGAGACAAACTATGGAGATCATTAGCTCTTAATCATTCACAAAAAGCGCCAGTGCTTTTTATAAGCCGATCTACAAACCAAAGTTCTCACACTATTTTTTTTTCCCTCCTTACAAAAGTTGGTAGTCAAGACACTGCAACCTTTATTAGCGCAATTAAAAGCCTCCTTTTGTTCCAGAGAATTCTTTGGAACAGTTCCTCCAGGGGCATTCACCAGGAGCAGCAGCACAGCCCAGTTGCTTCAGACTTCTTTACGCAAAGGACCCACAACAGCATATTTTTAGAGCATCTGGCATGTTGGGATTTAGACAATTGTTACCATTCAGTTCAACCAGTGGCACCATGAATCCAATTCAGCGTGTGCACGCATGCCAGCTTTTCTTAGAGTGTTACGCTGCTGCACCGGCTATCGGTATATCTGATTAAAACACAGAAAGTTCGCTTCCCATTAATCTGCTTGGGAAATCAAGAAAAACCAGAGCTTTTTCCAGGTTGCTGCAGAGTTATTTGACTTTTCTTCCCCTCCTCCTTAGCTTGCTTTTTGTATCTGGAGGAATCAAAACCTGACCCAGGCATTTTTTGATCCCTAAAGGACCAACACAGAACCAGCAAAGTGTTGCAAGTCAGATATGAGGGGTATTAGCCAGCTGTGGGAGAAAGCCTGCATGCTGCCTGCCTGTATTATGTCTGGCTCAAATCTAGACAGTGTGTCTCACTTTACTGAGCAGCAAAAAAAACCAACCAAACAAAAAACCAAACCCAAAAAAACAACCTACCAAAAAAAAAAAAGAAAACTTCTAGCGCCGTACCTCTCAGTTTCTCCCTGTGTTTAAACTACCTAACATACGATACAGAACTACTTGGAGTTTAGACTGCAATTAGCTTTGCTCCAGTTTCAGGGAATCACCGTCAAGGCAAGAAAAGTATAATTTAAAACTCATTTACACTCACAAAGGCATTGTGGTGTGAGGACTCCAATTTTTTTTTTTTTTTAAAGGATTGGGATCAGTTAAAACATAACAAGGAAACATCAGAGTATATGAGAGAAATAAAGTGTATGACTAAGGTTTCTTAGCTCTGTGAACTAACTTTATTACAAACCCTATATAAACTGGTAATAGTTCCATATGTTGCAAAATGACTGCAGTATTACCTTAAATGGAGGAGAATAGCCATCACTTTGCCAGTGTTTGAATAATCTGCCTATTAAAAGGTAGGGGAGGGGTAGAGGTTGGAGCTACTATTTCTCTTTGATTCCCTCTTAACCCTCACTTTCCAGACTACGACAAAGACTCTGAAACAGGCTTTGAGAGAGAGCTGAAAAAAATGAATGCAGTGCTAAGTCACCATAAAGCTTCCCATTAAAAAAAAAAAAAAAAAAAGAAGCAATATTATTTTGTCATTGTTTCCCCATTTGGGTAATTTCTCTGATAAACATTTCCTTTAGGAGAGCCTGACCACAAGCAAAGCATTACAGCGTAGATAGGAGGCGCCATAATTTTCATTCAGTAACAAAATAAAAAGAATTGTCTCACCTTTGAACACCGCTCCTGTCTCTTAAACACACATTGGAAATCTGTGGAATCATCTCCACAACTTTCTTGGTTGGCTCGGAAATGCTGCTTTTACAGTCTGAGTGAGTCTCCTTTTGCTGCAATAGCTCCTGCTTGGCATATTCTTTGAGCCTCTTGTACAGCGTGCGCAGGCCCTGTGCAGTGCGAGGAGGGCGATCTACTCCGATGGCATTGTAGTTATCAGCTATGATATCCCAGCATTTGTTTTTTTCCACTATTACAGAATGCTTATTGGTATGTTCCTCGAGAATTTTAACGTACGGCTTCACGAGTTTTAGCAAATCGAGCTTTTCAGATAAGGTGAAATTAGAAGATCTGGCCTTCCCAACCATTGTTAGCTTTGAATTAAGGAAGCCGTTGCTGAAGCCACCATGCAGTCCCTAGCTCTGCTCAGCTCTTTTTCACAAACAGAAAAAGATCAGGCTTAACTAGGCTAGTCTCATTTAGGCCCACGCCTACAAGGGAGGGTTTATTAAAATTCCTTCAGCTTAAGCTGACGCAGGTTCAGGAAATCTGCTTAAGCCAAGCCTGACCTACATAAGGCTTCAGACTGAAGAAGACGAGAAGAAACAAGCAAAATACACTTTTGTATGAAGAGACCAGACATACGCAGGATTTACAAACATAAAGGTTTAAAGATTAGCACGTTACCCAGCTAAAAATTACCTAATTTAGCTTGAGTAACAAGCTCTGACACATCTCCCCAGCTCCCTCACACGCATCTCACACTGAAACCGCGCTCGAGATGATTTTACACGTAACGGTGTCCCCTCAAAAAAGCAACAACTGCTTTGTGCGAGCCACGGGCCGCTGCGGGGAGCGCCGTGTGCGGGGAGCTCCGCGGCAGAGCCCCTGGCAGAGCCCCCGGCCGCCCTGCGCCCCGCCGCCATTTGCATAGTGCTGGTCCTGCTGTCACTCAGGGGCGGCGCCTGCTCCAGCCGGGTAGGTTACACTCAGGCGCGGGCTCGCAGTAAAGCTGAGCTTCTCCTGCACTCTGCCGCCCGCTGCGGCGGCCGGCACGGGGGCTTCTTAAAGAGGCCGCTTCCCCCGCCAGCGCCGGCGGGAGCCGCGGCGAGATGCCCGGGAGCGAGGCCGCAGCGCCGCCGCGCCAGCACCGGAGCGGCTTTTAGTGAGAGCTTGGTGCCGCAGCCGCGCCCGGCGGGCCGGGCCGGGCCTGCAGCGCCGCGGGCCGTCCGAGCGCGTTCACTGGGGGCATTACGGCCTCTGCATACCGGGGTTTTCATCGCATTCACCAGGAAACAAACCTCCTTTATAATAATGCTTCCAGGCGGTCTTCGGGGATAAAAATCTGATTTTCATGCGTTTCTAACGTTTGGTCGAAAACGTATCACCTCAAGCCAAGTCTTCACATAAAAGCGCGTGCAGGATTTTAGGTTTCTGTGGTCTAAACTAAATCGTCAAATCGGAGAAAAACCTGCCGATGTAAGGAAAGGTGCTCTCAAACACAAAAAGCAAAAACCAAGTTTGAAAAATGACGTACATGGCTGGAAGAGTCCAAAGGGTGGCAATAAACACCATTTGAGAGTACAAAGCTTCTCAAGCTTAACATGTCCAGCCTTGAAACAAGGGAGCCTGGAAGGGGGTTAAGGAAAGAGAAATCTAATTATAGCTTAGGATATCTTAAGGCTATGAAGATCTAGGTATAAACTTGTTTGCTCTAAGGGGAAAAAAAAAAAAAAACCACAAAAAAACCAACAAAACAACAACTAAACAGACATAAGACGTATTGAAAACAAGAAATTCAAACGAAACAAAGGGAGACTTTTAACCGCTAAAAATCAATTAGCATTTAGAATAACAAGCACTTTTGGAACCGTTTCTGAGACTTGGCTTGCCTGTACTACCTAACAAAATTCCAACCAGTCCACTTTGCTGGAATTGCTTTCAAGCCAAGGTTAAATAAAGCGTTTTATAGTCTGAAGCCCATTACACTAGAATTTGAGAAACAAAATACTCATGTGGTTAGAAGCACTGTTTGAAAAACATCACTTCTAAACATCTAATCCTTCCCTATTTCCCCACACTTTGCGCTTCACTAATATCAAGCGCAGAAAGCGCTTGTGTTTTGTTTGGTTGGTTTTGGTAATTTGTGCACTTGGTTGTTCTTCAGTAACTGAAAAAGAAAACCCTTAAAATAGAATGTGCCTCAGATAGTTTAGGCTCTGGCAGTATGAGAACTGAGGAGTCAGAGGCGAGCCTACGCCATACCCTCTGCTGTGGAAGCAGTTGTGCGCTGCCCAGTCTCTTGACTTTTTTGTGACAAAAAGAAAGAATTCAGTGTCAGGTTCTGTGATTAAAGGCTCCCCCCCTCAGACACAAAGAGCTCAGATGAACGGTGTTGGGCAGAGGAATCCCGGTAACTCAAATGAAAGAAATAGAGTCCTCAGGCTGCTCATGGGGCTATAAGAAGCACAAGCAGCCCATTGGGCTGAGGGTGAGACACGGACGGATGAATTCATGAAGAACCAAAGGTAAGAAAAGGGAGGAATGAAAGTGATTTGGGACAGAACAAGCATAGGAAAACACTGAGGGAAAAAGGGATAAAAAGGGAGAGGTGCATGTAAACAGGTGGCTGCTCAGTAGGGTTGCCCAGTCATGCCCTGTGCCTGATCACTGCAGTTTGTCCCAGCTGCTTGTTAAACTACATTTGTACCTGATTTCCCGAGTGAGGGGAAATTCTGCTCTGCATGCATGGCTGTGCATGGCAGCACACATTGCAGCAGCCACCGTGCTGCCACAGGTCACAGGGGTGCTTGGGATGCAGCAAGCAGAGGCCAGAGCCCACGCGTGCTGCTGGCACCCGTGTCAGTGTGTCACCTCTGGCAAACACCACGCTGGAGCAGCCAGCAAGTGGCACGGGAGCCAGGACTTGGAGCAGCCATGAGTCTGGGCCGGATACTGGAGAGACCAGAAGGTCTGAGATTTGGCTGCTGGAGGGGCCAGAACACCAGGGGACTGGCCACTGGTAGGGTCACAGAGCTGGACCAGCTGCCAGAAACCCAGTGCAGGCCTGTAAGGAACTGGGAGACCATGGGATCCAGGGACCAGCTGCTGAGCACAATAAGAGCCTGAGGCCACTTGCTGGAAGGATCCATGTCATATACGTATGTATTTCCCACAAATGGGCTTTCATCTCAGTCAGTCAGCAAATGGAAAGGATGAGGCCACTGATGCTGCTTGCGTTTGTGCAAGTGGCACATTTTCTGTGTGGCAGGCCATATATATATGTATAGTATGTACACATGTACGTGTGCCTCTTGGGAATACATCCTTGTGGATCTGGCCACAAGGAACTGCAACAGTCTCCTCTGTCCTGGGCTACCAGATTCAGCAGCTCCTAACACAGACCTATCTGAACTTGTATTACTCTATCACCTTACAGTTTCATCTTGCTAGAGAGACCAAGTTTCCACACTAATGCAATTATAGCAAAATACCGCTACAAAGATTTCTTTTGAGCAAGTGCCCGAAGGAATCAGCCTGAATTACATATTGTTCTGCAGGAGTGTAAAATAACCCTTGTAAAAATGAAGCTGGCTGCCAACCAAGATTTTTCTTTTTTTTTTTTTTCTTTTTCCTTTTTAAAATAGCTCTGCTTATCAGCCTAAGGTCATACCAGTACTTGGATGAGAAATCAGAGCAGGTGAGAAGCCTGGATATTAACGTCACATATAGACTTCTTTGAACTAAAACAATAGGTGTAGTTCCAAGACAATTACAAAAAAAGGAATGCTGCAGCAGTCCACCCTTCATCCTACATCTTCCACCAACACCAGCACTTGCACGACACAGTGCACGGCCAGTTCAGGGAGATGATCCAGCTACAGACTAACCATTTTTTTTTCTTCTTTGGCAAGCATAGAGTTTAATAATTGGGTTAAGTCAACATAAACGTGAGACATTGCCAAAACAGGAATTTCTGCTTACCCCCAACTATGTTCCTACCCCTTCACTGTGCTGATATGAGCGCTCACAAATCTACTGGGCAAGTCAGATCAGGGAACCGATTTGTTTGCAAATTAATCATTTTTTCTGAGCTGGGTTAGTTTAACCAGCAGCAGTTCCCTGATCCAGTATGCCACAGGACAAATAACTCTCACAAAAGAAATACATTGAAAAAGCTTCTTCAGACTCTATCTGGATTGGTTTAGGAATAGGGTTTGCAATGCACCCTGCAAAAACTTGTATTAGCATAACTGCGGGGACAGCAAACCACAGGTAGCAGGGAGGGAATTCTGGTCACTTATTAAGAAAATAGCCATATATGAACCCCTCACGTCACTTCACTGCCTTCTATACCTCCTGTTTTAATCCTATGCGCAAGGTACAGCTCATTTTTCCTTCATATTTTCAAGGTGGAATTCACTAATTTGCTCAAAATTCTGAAAAGAGGTCTTGGATTCAGCATTTTTTTTTATTTGCTTGATTCTTTCCTTTAAAAAAAACAGATGCTTCCCAATTTAAATGTTAATATTTTAAAACCCAGTTTTTAAACGGATGAAATCTTTGTATTTGGAAGTTCATGAAAAATGGGAGCTGTGAGAGGAGGTCAGAGTATTTTTCTAGGGAAAGGAAAATCAGCATCATTATTCAAAAACTGAGCAACAGCCCCTTGCTAAGGTTGCAAAACTTCATCAGCTGGGAAATAAGACTCAAAACTACAGGTAACAGGTAAGTTGGAAGTTTTGCTGTGGAAAAGTCTACAATTAATACCAGAAAAATTATACAAATAGTACATCCTGGACTGCTATCAAGAGATGAGTGAGTCACAGCTATAATATAGTCAGAGATTTAAGTAGCCAAATGACTATGAATTGCTGAAAAAGCTCAATGGGCCCAAATTTTACAAGTGACAGATTTGTATCATGGCCAATACTGCATAAAGTGGCTCATTTAAATTTAGGCACATTATGAGACAGAACACCCTGTAAAGGAGAATGTTTTAAATCGGGGCATCTTGAGTGGAGGGCGAGGAAAGATCTTTTGGTACACAGAACTGAGGAAGAATCTCTCCATGACAGACTCTTAACAAAATCACTGTAAAGTACATGATTCAAAGTAAAAAAAGCATCTGAAAAAGTTAAGGATGCCCTAAGAAATAATATATCTTGAAAGATGTAGTTTGGATCAGACAGCAAACTTGAAGGGAATGACACTGGCTTAAGCGTTTCAGGCTGGCACCTTCTAGTGAACAAAATATCAATTCAGCAGTTAAAGGATCACTAAACACTGCAAAGGTGCTTTGTTCACAAAGTGGTAGCCCCAGAATAAGTCTGAAGGACATCTGTTCTTATTTAATGATGTGCAAGCAAACCAGCTCTGCAGAGACCTGGGTTTAGCGTGTGCAATCACCAAGGAACCTGAAAATTATAAGAACAAGAAGATGATTGCAAGATTTGAATCAAAGCTGAAGTGAAACCCAGATGCCCGTGCACTTACGAGAAACTGTAAGAAAATTCAGCAGCTATGATGGGTACGTTACACATCACTGAATATACTGGGTATACTGGCAGTGGAAACATTTGGCAAGTGTTGAGGCAGTTGCTCACTCTTGCAAATGAATTTGGCAGCTGCCTAAGACGACTTGAGAGTGTCTATAGGTAGTAAGGGCTGCAAAAGTTCCATTAGGTCATCATATAGTCCTCTTTACTGACACGACAGCAAACCAGTGCCAAGTCATTCGATCTGCCTGTCTTAAGAGCCTGCTGCAGCAAGGGTGGGTGAGAAAGTTTTCAACTGCAAAGGTCTCTTATAAGGACAGTTGTTTCATGCGTAATTTCCAAAACTTTAAGGAGAGGGTTGAGAATGACAAAGTTTTGGGAGCCAAAAGTTGCAAGACAACTTTACCTGGAAGTCACAGTGCTTAAATACATTCTCACCAGACTTTTCAAAAATACTTTTAGATCATTTGTGTTTCAAATAGCTTTTTCATTTCACCTGATCGTTTCTTCTCATGTTCATCAACACTTTCACCATCAACTTCGCACTTTCTTGTTCTTATTCATGATGCACCTGAACCTCTCAGACCACGCCATTCTTTTCTCCTGCACAATTATTTCTAAACATTTCTACACCTCTGTCCTACACTGGGGGTGGGGAGAACAAGGGGAACTTTTACCTTTTTTTTTTCCTGCATCTATTTCTGTGATCACCATCTAGCACGTTTAAACTTCTAACAGTTCTTGCAACAGCTACAAGAATGAGGGTGGATGTATCTCCTGACAAGCACAGAAAACATTGACATTAACCATGTAATTATTACCTTCACACCACTCTCTTGAAACTAGCCTGAATTACACATGGCCTAGTCTAGAGCTCTTACCAGCTAAAATTCCAGGCATAACAGCTGACTACACTTCCATCCCCTGTGCTGATGTAAGGCATTCTCTCAACATTTAGCCCACTGAAATGGGAAATACTCTGATTAGACAATTAAAATGCCCCCCCGCCAGCCAGATTTTAAAGAATTTATCTTCATCTCAGCATGACATTCCAAGGCCCACACATTCAGATCTGTAACCATCCTTCAAACTAAGTTTGGCTTAAAGATAAAGGGCCATAAATTATAATACCAAATGACTATACAGCACCATGAATTAACTCTTCAATTTGTAAGTCCAGTCCTTAAAAAAAGCTAAGAGAACTATTCTTTACAAATTCAGTTCCCAATACATGCTTGTATCTTCACTGATCCTCTCTTCTAACAAGCTGACTAATCAGAAGCAGCTGAGAAATACAGAAAGATTTGAAAGTATGACTTTTCTCAGGGTATTTTGCTTAAATTCTTAAATCCCCATTAGCAAAATAGCCTCTAGGAAAATAAACAGTGTAAGAGAAGCCAAGTTTCTGATATTCTCCCATCTTTCATAGAGATAAAAATTTTGGAGATGATGCTTTTAAACACTAACTTCATAGGAGCGGCTTTTTCCATTCTTTGCTAAGCAGATATTTTGAGGACAGTGAGAACCATCTTACCACTATCTTTCTGATTTTAGGAAAGTCATATTGTGACAAAGCTTCTGTTTCAGAGGAAGACTTAGGGTCTGAAGCCAAAAGCTGGGACTGAACTCCAGTTATGCTGGCCTGACACCGAACAATGAGCACAACCACAGAAAGATTTGGCGACTATCTTTGGAGGGATTCAAGCCAAGTCTGTAATAATACTCATGATAGCTCAAAAAACCTTCCCATTCCCTTCAAAAAGGGATTTCTTGTCCCTCCATCTCATAGCTACATTCTCTCCATCTTTCCTTAAATCCACCTTTATATCTGTTGGAGACAGGTGAGCCAAACAAACCAACCAACCCAACTCCCACACCCCAAACTAGGGCTTTCCAAAGAGTGGGAAAGTGGAAAAGAAAAACATCTGAGGAATTTAGAATGACCATGTATTCCTCTTTTGCCCATCTTCACTCCTCACACACAGCCTGAAAATAAATTTTGATAATCAAGAATAAAATAAGAAGAAACTATGTCTACAACTTCCCTCAGGATAAGAAAACTGAAATAATTATTACTGCTAAACCTGAATCCTTGAAAATAGTCTCTATACAGGGTATTTCCTAATTTTTAAAGTTATGGTATTAGATAATTTAATTTTCTTTATATTGCAGACTATATGCCTCGTGTTCACATGCAGCTCCCAGGAGCTAATTTCTAATAAATGTATTGGAATAGTAAGTTAATTTCCCAACACATCCTCCATCACCCCCTGGAAAGGGGAGTTTATAGATGCAGTTTCAAAATTAGGTCTCTGTCTTTGCACAAGAAAGAGTATTTAAGTCTTTTTTTCTTGTTTACAAATCTTAATTTTCAGTAACTTAACAAGTTAAACTAAAATGCATAAAAGATCTTTACACATCGCACAACTCTCTTCAGTAGTGGGTGTTTCGCTGCTCGAAAGTGAAGAACATAGCAATTTATATTTTTTTCATTATAAAGAAGCCAAACCAGTTCCATTCAATAGGCAAGTTACTACTGCAAAACTTTCACTCTAACCCCATCAACTTTTTGGAAAATGTCAAATATCTTACATCTAATATAGCTCTGATTTTCTTTATTTTCTGACCATGTAATACCAATCTGATTTCTGTAACTAGGACAAATGAAAAGTATATTTCACTGTCAATTCACTGTTCTTTTCTCAAATGTGTGAATATCCTGGTTATTAATTTGTCATTACATAAATTACATATGTAATTTGTCATTACATAAAGCCTAGTTGTTCACATAACAGCACGATATGATCATATCAAATTCTAAGTTATGTTGTACTAACTGTGGCAATATCACAGTAGAATTATGCAAGCCTGGTTTTGTTTTACAACAGCCCATTATACTGCACTGCAGAGGGTACAGATTTGTGGTCACTGAATGTTATACAATATGTTGCCTTTGGTGGTGAAGCTGGTCTAAGTTCATTCTTCCCCTCTCGCTCTTGGTTGCTAATTCTACTACCACAGTGTGTGTTACTACTCAGCTGGTGGGCAGCCCAGAATCAAGATGAGTAACCCTGGTTGTAGTTGTGGGCTGCCTCAACAGGCTAGGGTATCACGTCAGCACACTATGCCCCTTTGCTTGCTTTCTGCCTGTGGCCACTGACTCCACATTACCTATTGCTACAACCCAACAATAGTTTCTTCCTGACAGACTTTAAAGAAGTAGGGAATTCATGGCTGCTGCATTTGGTCCTTCTGAGCACAGCAATAGAAGCCCTTGAGGACAGTGTTCTGCTCGGCACGTAGTTCTTGTCACTGCCACACAGAAGGTGATAAATCTACNACATTACCTATTGCTACAACCCAACAATAGTTTCTTCCTGACAGACTAAAACCCTGAAGGGTCATGAGAACAAGCAATGTCACACTGAAGAACCTCTTACCTTTTTTTTTCTTTAAAGTCCTGAGAGCTTTGAACACTTTAAGGTTACAGTAGTAAAGTTACTTTGCTAAAATGCTGTTCCCTGCTTTGCTATCATACCATCTCCATGCATAACTGTACCCAACACATGACCACAGCCAAGGAGAACTCTGAGTGTGCATAACCAGCGGGGGAAATGCCAGGGAGGGTTTTATGTAGCAGCAGAGTAGAAGACATCATCTCATGTCCCAAGGAAGGACACCAAGCAAAAGGCATTGTCAGGAGATGCCAGAGAGCCCCAGAGCTGCAGACCAGAAAACACGCGCTATCTAGGACTAAATGATCACAGAAGACTCAGTGACAACTCTACCTGCAACATGGTGACTGCTGGGCAGTGGGGTACGGGGACAACAGGTGACGATTTGTGTGTATACCCACTGTGACTGATGGATAAATGAATACTTATATACACAGTGTCAGGTCAGAGATGTGAACAATTTCTCTTCTGATACATTTACATCAACTAGTTTTCTTAACCAGTCCCCATCTCCTGAGATGAACTATCAAACACATATAGATGACACCTAAACAGTAAAGAAACTATCCTGAATTGAGAAATAGCTTGTCTATACATTTGTCTATTCACTCTCATAAACTATTTTGTCTATAACATTGCAGGGAGAAGAAGGTCACTTGAAATCATAAAGAGCTAGCAAAATAATTTGATACTATTTTGAAGAAGCAGTTATAACAGAATTTACAAACTTGTAAAATCTGACTTGCAAACAACGCAGTAATAAGTTATTTGCACTCAGGCATCCAGGAACACCTTAGTTGTACAAAGGGGTACTTCGTAATTATTAAGAGCTACAGATATTTATGGAGTATCTTTTACCCAAAGACTGCATGCATGCAAAGACTGAACTGCTTTACCAACTGTTTATAAAAACATTTGAAGGTCCAAATAAACCACAGCTATATGCAGCTGCACCACTAAAATAGATGGTAAAAATACTCCTGACTGGAATATGTTTTCCAGTTCAATCTGTGAAGTGCAGTAATAGAAATGAATTAAATAATAGAAATTACAATAAATACTTCTGCTTTTGCAGATATCAAAGTAGTTCTAGCAATAATATGCTTCATTATGATATGTCAGGCCTGAATGTTTTTAGTTGTGTTGTCTAGAACCAGCAAGTAGGCAGTGAGACTGAAATCGGACAATATGACAAATCCTGAAAACGACATTCTTTAATCCTCTGATTAAAAGTGATAGGCAATTGACTGCTACTGTAATAACAGAATGAAAAGTAAATTTTTGCTTATAATATTCAAATTAATTGGTTAAGAGTGTTTTCATTCATATCAAGTGACAAGAGTTATTAGACTAACCTGTAACAATGTTCTAGAAAGCTGAAGGAGTCAAGGGACATTCCTATTATGAAATAAAGCTGACTTTAAATGAACAAAGTCTAAACCCTATAGATAACATTCCAGAGAAGACAGAGAAAAATATAATCAAAACTATAAGCAAATAATAAATACAGTTAGTATCATAGGCATGAAAAACGTTCAACCACATCTGTCGAGAGACTCAGGGTGAGCACATTAACCCTGTTATGAAATACAGTTAGAACCTGTCTTCGTTGTGAGCTCAAAGACAGTATTTGAGTGTGACTTCTGACAAAGTTCCTCTTGGAAGACCCATTAACAGATGTTAGTGATGCATGAAAGACAAAGTACTCCTGAACCAAAAACCAAACAGGAGGTGAGCTGTAACAGAATAAAACTCTATATCCAGCTTTTCTTTTCATCTACATGAGGTTCAAACAATGAAATCTCAGTCCAACTAGAATCTTGTGTCTAAATATGCGAGTGAAAAAGCAACTCATTTCCACGCACGATACAGTGAGCCCAAAGGAAAAAACAGAGCAACATTCTCCTAGATCAGAAATAACAACAGAAAGCAAGATGTAAAGTTGGATAATAAGCATAAATGAAATTCATTATGTATGTTTTATATAAATAAAAGAAGATACACAAAAAATGTTAAGCTGAAGAAGGCAGTGTAGGTAAAAACTTCAAATCTGGCCAATCCAGCTTATTAGCGACACTGAGGAGAGACTACGTGTAGTTTAGAGATCTGCCTGTCCATTGTTTCTTCAAATTCAAATTATTTGTATTTTTTTGTTATTGCTTATAGGTCCTTGGAATGTAATGAGGACAAATAGAAACCAACCACTTTTAAGAGCTGCAATAATATCCTTCCAAACACATGTATGATTTTGTTTTCAATTGCTGTTAAATAGTTTAGGAATGCTAAAGTAACTTCCACTTTTAAAGAGTGTGCAGATAGAATTCTCTGGAGGCATGTGAGAAAAAGCACTAATGACAATGTCAAATAAATTACCTGCCCTCCACACATCCGCTGTCAGTGTCAACAAGTACTATGTTCTGAATACAAAACAAAGGTACCAAAGAAATTCTTGTGCTCTTTGCCTCTTAAAACCAAGCAAACTCTGATTCATAAAGCAGTAGTAGAGTTCATTTTCCTACAAAGATAGTATTTATGGGAAAATACCGTTTTCCAATATTCACAACTCATAATCACAATTAGTAAAGTGCCTGTTGAACAGCACATTCAATATCTTAAAACTGCCTTAAAATTGCAACACATAGGTATGTTTCACTCAACAACAGTTACTACAGTCTTATTAAAACGTGGTTAGGAATAATCTCATCTCATAGAATGTCAGAGTCCTTTACACTTGTATTAGTGTAATTTTAGGAAAAAGCTTATTTTGAGAAGAAGCCTAGAAAAGCAAGTATTTTTTAAGCCGGATACTTTATAATTTTTAGATTGATTCTATCAAATCCAATCCTTACTTCTGCAGGAAATGGACCCCATGTGTCAGATAACAAGTCTTTTTGAAAGAATGTGCAGCATTTTCAGGGCTCGGTTTCAGAAAGATTAGCTCTGTGAACAGTGCAGTTGTCCAGTGGTCCACAGGTGTTTCACAAGAATTTAAATGGAAACTGGGGTATTTATTTACACATTCCACATTTCCATTGGAAACCCAAACACAACAGCTTTGAGCATGATATAAAGCTAACAAACAGTTTATTATCTTCATTAAATGATATGGACACAATAAACCAAAATAATGCATACACACAGACTTTTTCAATCTTTAAATTACTTGGATGCCCCTTTAACAGATAAGTTTTCTTTGGCGGCAGAGACTGCCAGTCAGATATAATTCCATTACAGTATTAGTAATAATAAAAAACACAAACTGACTCTGGCTTTCACAATTGGTTTCTATTACTTCTGAATTTCATATCAAAAACAGACAAAAAAATTTCATTTCACACTACAAAGGAGGTTATGGTTTACCCAATCTACGTAATTACTACATTAGCTGTAATGAATAGCAGACAAAAGTGGCTTAGAGAGAAGTTGTCTTGGAAAATCTAAGTTATTAAGAAATTACTTAGGATTTAACAGCACCTCGATGCAGGATTGTTTCCACAGTACAGTGCTTGCACCACCAGTGAACCTGATGACCATAACCAACATTGACATTATTTATACCACATTTCACTGTAGCTTTACAAAGACTTGCAGGGTTAGCCCCCTTCTACAGACATAGAAAGGCTTTGGCACAAAACAGCTTGTTCAGTCACTCAGGTAGCACCACAATGTCCACAGAAACAGATCACCCATCTCACTCCACATCATTTTGGTTATTTTTCTAAAGCCATCACAGAGAACCTACCAGCTGCACCCAGAATACATTATACCGAAAAATCATTTAGTCTCTTTTCCAATTCACAACACTTTTTTTGTGCTGCTGATTTCTCAGATTATTTTGGAAATAAATCCATGAGTTATCTTTCAAGTACACTGCCAGACAGAAACAGTAGGCACAAGATTTTGCAGATGTACCTATAGGGAAGCAGGACCACTTAACTTGTCCCATACACACTGAAAATTTTCTTCAAGCATGAACTTCATCAGAAGAACTGGAAGTTACAGCCTGCAGCATATAAACACAAAAGCCGTAAGACCAAAAGGACTTCAGACATGCAAGGAGGCTGAATTTTACCACCTTAGCTCTGCCACACAGAGCACAGATACTGTGGGTCCATAGTGTGGTAATGGCAGCATCCTCTGAGAGCTATCACAGGGAACTGATCAATCCCCATTTTCTGGGGGTAAAACCCAAAAAGAAGAGTCGTCAATGGGAAGATCTCTCCAGTGCACCTTACAGAACAAAGGGGGCTGCTGCTGACTAGGGCCTGGAATTCATAAGATGCTAGAAAGGGCATCTGGAGATTGCACGAGGCTTATAATGAGATTTTTGAAGGGAAAAAAAACAAGAACAAGGAAAACAGACAGGCAAAGGTCATTCAGGGAGGAACAAGCACATAAAAATAATGGGAAAACAGCAACCACCTTCAAATAGATGACTGGTCAGTGTGCTTGTCCAGCAACACAGTGTTCCCTATTGCCACAGTCTGTCCCATCTTCATATTAAACTACATTTCTAAATATTTTCCTGAGTAAAGGAGTGCTTGCATGTGTGTGTGTGCAAGTGTACATGCCAGCAGCTGGAGCTGGACCACACACAGGTCATGGGGCCCAGCTACGCAATGTGCCAGCAAGCGGAGAGGCCAGAGCCCACGCACGTTGCCTGGTACATGTGCCAGTGTGTGATCGCCACAAACACCAAGCTGGAATAGCTGGCAAGTAGGGTAAGAGGCTTGGGAGCCACATGTTGGAGCAGCCATGAGTCTGGGTCAGATATTGGAGAGACCAGCAGGTCTGAGAGTTGGCTACTGGAGGGACCAGGAAGTCCAAGTGAATTACTGGAGAGACCAGGACATCTGGGGGTTTGCTACTGGTGTTTGTACATATGCATCTCTCGTGCACAAGGCAGCTGGGACACCAGTGGATCCAGGAGCCCACCACTAAGTAGACAGAGTGTCTAAGGCAAATTACTGGAGGGACCTCTAGTGTGTTTTCACCTGTGGGAGCGCAGGTCAGAGTACCAGCAGCTGGACTGGGAGCTGTGGGGCCTCTGTGATTCATATGCCCACGTGCCTGCAGCTGGGGTGTCCAACATACCAGGGAGCCAGTTACTGAACAGACTGAGTGCCTAAGGTCAGTTACTGGACGGATCTATATTTGCTCTGTGTGTGTATCTATATATATTCATTATTTTACACAGACAGGCTTTCGCCCTAATCAGCCAGAGAGCAGAACTGCTTGTGTTCCCCTGAGTGCTGTGTTCTCTGTGTTGCCTAAGTTACCAGCCATGTGTATATGTATATATGTATTGTACATATGTGTGCCTATTGGGCACACGTGCTCAGCCTCACTATTGGCTGGACCTCGGGACATGAAGCTATGGCAGGTTTGCTTCTATCAGGCTTCCAGATTTAGCAGCTTTTATCACAAAATTAAATATAACTTTGTTAAAGCCTTCTGAATTATAATTCCAACCATTATGGAATCAAGGTGATAAGCGGTCATGAAATGCTCTTTGAAAACTCTATTCATTACACAAAGTATTATCAATTAACTCCACTTATTACATAGAGTACTATCAATTAAACGAACCCAAAGACAAAGATCATTATCAATGTAATTATGAGGAAACAACAGTGAGTTAACTCTAAGACAGATGTTGAAATGCCAGAGCTGGCTCCAAGAGGAGTGATTTTCATCCAGCAGGCTTGGTAACCCAGTTCAAGCGCAACACTTGCAAGATGCACTTGGCTCCTGAGGTTGTACACCTGCGTTCACACAACGCAGAACGTTCCTTTCTTTGTGATCAAGGCATATGAAGAGCAAGAAATTAAGACACTCAACCCCACAGAGTCGTTCTGGCCCATCAAAGTGCATTGGCTACGGTTCAGATACCTCAGTACCTTTGCAGTGTTTACTACCAAGTTTTTGAAGTAATATTCATTACTGGGGTACTAAGTATCGAGGTATCCAAGCAGCCCAGGCTTGGAGCTTGAGTGCCCACTGGAGACACTGAAGAAAACAGCTCAGAGCTTGCACTGAAGAAACCCTCATGAACTCTGAAAAACGTGAATCCACTCAGAACAGTTACCATTCTCGGCATGAGACCAACAGGTTCTCCAAATTACAACACTGTTCCACTGCTTAGGGTATCCTGACTCTCATCTTGATATTACTCTGGATTAGAGTGAGTTGACTCTAGTACTCCTCTGGAAGACACACACCTGAATAGCAGCACTACGAACTGGCTTCTAAATCATCAACATCTTTTCCTTTTCTATTTAAAATAATCATTTAATGTTTTTGTCTTTCACTCTCTACCCAATAGAACACCAAACAATGCCACCAATGCATGACCCTTGTATTAGTATTTCGTAGAAGTTTAGTAAGTAGCATACCGTTCATATGCTTTAAAATTCTCTTATGATACATGGCAGTAAATAAAAAAAGAGCATCTTACCAGCTTTGAGCATATTTAGTGTTTTCATTTCCACCTTGCTACACTTATTAACGCTGAAACATGCTTTTGTAGTCTTTATTTTTCCAGTGGACTCCACGGACTGTGTAAAATTTTCATTTTGATTCTGGCCATATATTTTAGAAAGTAATGAAGTGCTTCCCTCTTTCTCATCTATCTGCAAAAGAGAAACAAGTTCACAATAGCATAGATAACATCGCTACACAAATATATGCATCCCAATGTTCACAACAAAAAGCACATGCACATGATACCAAACACCACTTGTTCAAATAGTTTATGAATTTAATTTAATAGAAGTCTTCTGTAGATAAAATCAATAACTATTGTGATGCCTTCTTGGTTGGTATTAAAGGTTTCAGAGGAAGTTCCTTGCAGCCAAACTCCAACTCAATGTACTGACATTTCATTACTGAGTATCTTGGTTTTTTAACTGTTTTTGCCAAAGCATTTCAAACATTTGAATCCAAAAAAGATGCAATCCATACCTCAGCTACACTGAGAACTGTATTTGGGCTCAATACTGATTACTTTTATTTATTTGAAAATATTTTTCTGCATCTAGTTCACAGAGTAAGATAAACCTACCTGAGAAACAAGATCAAATGTGCCAAGAGCAAAGGTATCAAAATCTATTCTGAACAGACTGATTATTTAAGCAGAGGTTGTTTGTGGTGAGCTCAGATGCTATCTTTTAGTAACAATATTGTACAAACAAGTATACTTTTTAATGCACTGTTCCTTTTACCTCCTTTAATTTCATTCCTTGGTCCATCTCCTTAGTTTCATTCTTGAGACAAATTGTGGTACTTTTTCCTGGTGGTATAAACCTTGGTTTTTTAGCTACATTTCCCAGCACTTGACTTGGAGCTGCTGATCGCCTCATATTTGGTTGTGCTGCTCTGGAGAGTGGAGAGGAAGGAAGGAAGGAAGCAGATAAAAACAACTGTAGTCAGAATAGGCTTTAAATAGAAAAATATATCCACAGATAGCAACATAAGCACTGTTTAAAAACAAAATAAAAGATAATCTAAAAGATTTTCAAATATTAATCTTAATTCACAAGCATAATGCAACTTAAGAAAAAGCAGTATCATTGCAATGCATTAAGTACTAAGAAAGGTCAACTACAGCAAATTCTGCACTTGAACTCTTCCTTTTTCCTTTGAAAAGCCAATAATGCCGTTCTCAATAGCAAGAACTGCCCTGGAGATGTGCAATGTAGGGCTACTTAAGAAACTTACACCAGTTTATAAAAAGAAAGACAAATGAAAAGAGAACTAACTACTCTAAACACTTAAAACTTAATTTTGAAGAGCCCATTATTAGTCCACAACGAATGTTAAAGGTATGTTTCATATCTGGGAGTAGTATCTTGCATTAAACAGTCAATTATACTGGTCATTCAGATTCATTATAATAGTATTAGAATTCAGCAGAAAATTATCTCAAAATCACAGTGGAGATTATCACTCCATGTTATGTCCACTTGGAACAGTGTAAAGAACGTATTAAAGGTTTCCCCTCCAAATATAAGACCAAAACAACCTTAGGACAAAACCAAGCATGCACCAATGTTAATATGACAAAGCATTCTTGCAACCACTAGAATAACAAGCTATAGTCCAAATACTTCAAAGCAGTGGAAACAAGAAAATGCCAGAAGAATAATCTAGCAGCTAGAATGATAAAGACAAGCATGGTACAGCAATTTATGGAACATATTTTCGTTTAAGTCTCCATACCTACATGGACTGTTTATTTTAATTGATCACCCAACTATTAGGTAAAAATAAACCGTAATACAGACTGCAGACACAAACTTCTCTACCGTCTTGAAAGCAGGTGTGTTTGCATCCTGTTGCAACAGCCAGTGTGTTTCTGCACTTTTTGACGCTACTCTGCACTCCAGTGGCGTACTAGGGCACAACAACCTTTCTTTCCATCATGTGCACAGAAGTAGTAAGGGTAAGGGAGTGCTGTCCAAGTACTTTGTAAACAGGCAGACACTCTCCTTCATTTCTGACCAGATAGCATATATATGATGATGCTGTTACTAGACGTAAAAATGGCAAAATGGCCTGAACTGTTATTACATCCACCGTGGCTGTTATTACAAATACAAGGAAAGAGGTCTCTGGCTGTGCCAGCAGCAGTTCACATAAGTTAGACCTACTTGACATCAGGCTGAGCACATGAACTTCAGTTAAACCTGTGCAGTAAGGAGGTAGCTTGGTTCTTACAACAGGAGTACCTGTAGTGTAGACAACTAACAGTCACTGTGAAAGATGAAAAGGTGTCAAGAGGAGCAGTCAGCGAGTGCCTGCGCTGACCACAGCCAGTTTCAGGTACTATGTGAATCTGAACAAGTTCTCTACCCAATCCTGTAGTGCATGGTGACCCTCAGGAAGACAACCCAGGACACTCCACAACTCTGCATGAGGACCCTGCACAGCACACCTGAACTGCTACACCAACCCTGCCCACTTCACTCGCAGGGTTTGTCACGTCTCCCGTGGAACAGGGGAGTCGGGCAATTCATAAATTGCACATATCTTTGATTAAAGTGTTTCGGTTTCCAGATCCATTTGGACTTTGCACCTTCATTTGGTCTTAAACCACAAAACCAGCCTCATTAAGAGATTCACAAGATAGTAAGAAATTTAAAGATATGACCCTTGATAACTCAGTAACTTCACTCCCATTAAACTTAAGAACGTGTAAGAATATTACCAGTATTACCTACTTGCAACCAGACTAACTATTAGGGGTTTGTGTTTTTTAAAATGTATTGTTGTTTCCAGCAATACATCTCTGTGCCTCCAAAATATAAGCTTTTATGAAATATAATAAAAACACAAAATAAACAAAATGTTTATGTTTTGCATCTTTACAGTAGTATACAGAAAAAAATACTTTTATGGATGTGCAACAAGTGCTTCATGCTAGATCTTTTAGATGGAACCAGAGTAGGTGTAGTAGAGGCAAGGAATAGCTTCACATCAAAACTAAATCACTTGACAAGCAAATGATGCCTTTTGGGACAGACACCACCCTGCTGGATCCCCCTGTGCCCGCAGCACCGCCAGGTGAGGCTGCAGGAGCAGCTGGAGCCAACGACAGAACCACCGCCCCTGCCTTTAATTAGCAACCCGGCTTCACCAAATTAAGCGTACCATGAAACCACAGCCTAAAACATCTCGTGAACGCATCCGGCTTCGGAAGCATTGAATTCGGTTGCATTTTTCTCCTTAACAGAACGAAACACAACGACTGTTTCGAAGCGTCCCGCGTTCAGCTCAGCTCGGCGAGCAGGGAGCCCTGGTAAAGGCGGTTTGGTTTCCCATCCTGGCACGAACTCAACAAGCTGTTCTCTGGAACGTACGAAGAGACGTTCCCGGCACGGGTGACAAGGTTAAATGGGGCTTGTGGGCAATTACAAAGACGCGACGATTAACTTTCACTTAGTTAAACTGCACAATACGAGTGCATTGCCTTGCATATCAATATTAGTGAGGAAAAAAGTAACTCCAAATAAGTAGCAAGCGTAAGGATTTGGAGCCGGTACAACAAGCAGTGCTGTTCTAACGGCCCGGCCCGCCCGCCTCAGCCGCCCGTACCTCGCTCGGCCCGGCCCCGCCGCGCGGACACTCAATTGTCCCGCCGCTCCCGTCAGCCCGCGCCCGCCCGCGCATGCGCCCCGCGCCGAGGGCCGCACCTCCCTCCAAGCACGCATACGCACACCCGACGCTTCCGCCGAGTAAGCGTTGAGGTGCGCGTGCGCAGTGCGGGTCTGCGGGAGGTGCTCGGCGCCGTTGGGAACTGCGCATGCGCGAGACCTTCGTGCCACACACAGTATGGCGGAGTGGCTGCGTTCCTCTCGCGTGCCGCGCGGCCGTCAAGCGAGAGTGGCCGCAAAAGTAACCTCGATTTCGCGACAGCGAGCGGCGCCGAGCGGGTGAGCCGGGTGAGCGGGGCAGCCGTGGGGCCGAGTGAGGGCTGGGCCGGGCTGGGCCGGGGCCGCCTGCGGGGGGCAGTGGGGCCGGAGCGGATGGCTGTGCGGGGCGGGGCCGGGCCGTGCAGCGGGAGGCCTTGCCCAGGGATCTTGGCGCTTGTCAGGGGTCCCCCGCCGTCGGCAGGCCCGGCGGTGGCTTTGCCGTCCCAGTGAGCAGTTCGGGGCGGCTGCTCGGCCTTAGGTTGCTGCTCCAGGTGCTTCCAGGCTGGTTTCGTTCTCTGTGACCACGGTCGTTGTCCATTCCCGAAGAGCCCACCCAGGCTCGACCCAAGGCCCGTGCCGAGCGCCCTCCACAGCGGAGCCTCTGGGGAGCGCTCCTGCCCTTGGGCTCGGCTCTGTGCAGCGAGTCCAGCCGCTGGGAGTCCGGCAGCTGGTCTGTGAGATGCATGTTTGTGCCGCTCCGTTTTCAGTACGTTTTGCAGTGAGACAGCAAGTGGAAGCGTTATGTAAAAATGTTCTTCTTCAAAGTCGTTTCCGATTTCCTAGGTAGTTCCTGGTAAAGGCATAGGACTTAAACTAATTGTATATCTTGTGCTGGTTATTATCAAGGCTTTTGTTAAGTTAGTTTTTTACATCGTTGAGCTGAGGGCGTAGCTCTATAGCAGCCTGAACCACAGCCACCGGTGTCCTTCTGCCCCTTCTGCCCTGGCTGCGGTTTCTCATGGCCTGTGTTGCCCTTCTTCCTTAGTCACTGGAGCTTATGCTGAGCTATCTACAAGAAAATCTAACCTAGCAAATCAGCAAGTTGTTGTCTCTGTGGTTAGTTGTCTGAGCCAGTTCAGAAAAGGGCCAAATGAAGTGTTCTAACTGATTCGAGGGAAGGAGTAGAGGGAGGCTAGGAGGACTTTAATTAGCAGATAGATTGGCTTGGGCTACTGTAGGACAACTGTCAAAGATTTTTTTTCCAGTTCAGTTTTGACACAGGTTATTTACCCAGTATGATACATCACTACCACTGTAGAAGCAGCTTCTATGTCACAGTTGAAGGGGTGAGTCTGCATCTTGGGGCATTAATGCTGAGTTGAAGTTGGCTTATAGTGACTGTGGCATGGTGACATAAGACAGCCTAAAACATTGCTTCTGTATAGCAGGATTTAAAGCACAGTGTGTCTTCATGAAGATAGAAGCTGAAGCAAGTGTTTTGATGTTACCTCATCCCCAGGCCTTGCATAAATTGTTTGTTTTCCAGCCACAGGACACTTCTGAAAATGCTGTCTTAGTGATGCACATCTGTAGTTCTGTTATGATTCACTCCAGCCCTTCAAGCAGTTATGCTTTGTTTTGTCACATCAAAAAAACCCCAGTTTTTAAAAACCAGAAACTGCTCTTGATGAATAAATGCAAGTCGCTCATCTGATCTCAGCGTCCTGTTTTTTTACAATGGAATAGCTTTGATTGGTGTCAAGGCATGTAGCAAGCTATACCATTATATTGTTGGGAACGACATCCCATCAGTATTCACCCTGCTATTGTACCCACGCAAAATCTGTGTTTGAAGGCAGCACAGTGTGTAGTTCAAGGCTGGTTTTAGGTGCTCATCTGCCTGGCAAACAATGTGGAATGACAACTGCTAAAAATGGTATCATACCTGTGAAATCTGGAGGAGATTTTTGCTTGTCAAAGACTATGGAGAGAAATGAAATGCATGTGAAACAATGGAAAGCAAATAGTGTGTAACAGTTTGTGTTTTTTCTGCCTTCCAGATTTGGCACCTGGAAATTGCAGATATCCTTGTGTGCAGTGTCTCTGGTAGTGGCCAGGTGATGGACAACGTTCTGGACCAGAGAAACCAAAGATAAGGCAAGATTTGGAGATGTTAGTTCAGTGTGGGAAAGCAGTAGTAAACAATGTCGTTTGTAGGTGCAAACAAAAAAAAAGTGTGACGATCAGTGAATTGTAATAGAAATAGAAGAAGAGGTTTTGAAGCCAAGTCAAAAAGAGAAAAGTTTCTGGGGAAGAGCAGAAGTTGAAATTTATGTCATGTTGTGGTGTAAGTACTGAGTAAAATGATCTGTACTGCTAGAGTGCATGGCATTCATCCAGTGCTCTCCCTCTGCTTATCTGTTGACTGGAGTGCGTCTCTTGAAGTTGTCAGAAGATAAAACAATTCTGCTGGAAGAAGTCCTGGCCTTCAGTGACAGTCGTTGTCGTAGGTCTCGGACTCAAAGGCACAAGGATTCAGACACTGTGTGGCATGGTGCTGCTTCAACATCAGTCTTGAAAGCATACTGAAGATCTCATCAGAAACCCCCTTGATTGTATTTTTTGCTTCAAAGTTCCCATCCACTCCCCATTTGAACTCTGGTTTAGGTTGGGGTTTTAGATAGATAAATAGATAGATATATTTGATGCACTGAATTTTTCTGTCAAGCACAAACAAAGTTTTTCTTTTATGCTTGATAAAATTATCTTTACTGCATTCTGATAGACTTCAAACTTGCTAAAATATGGCAAAAAGTGTCTTGAAGACTTAGTGCTCAGGGATCAGCAACTTGTGTGCAAAATGTAGCTTACAGCATCCGCAGTTCCAGTAGAGCAGAAACCCTAGGACAGCAAAAACACTCAGTTTTGTTGACGTATCTTATATCTCTATGAAGGTTTTGTAAAAGCTGAATCCTCTGGGATGCACCAAGCCAAATCAAAATTTTAGGCTAACAATTCAAATTATAGTATATATGTATGTTGTTTAACGATCCTTCAGCATAAACATATGTTTCAGTGCTTTCGTCAGCATTGGGAAATAGTAGCTGACTTCACATTCTGCTACTGATAATTAGCATTGTTGTGCACTTTTTAAACCTTCCATTGTGGTCCTTGCTGTCCTTACAATCACAGCTTTGTGCAAACAATGCTCATTGTGTTCATGCTGAATTAGCAAAGTCTTGAATTTCTTGTCTTTGTAGAGGACCTCTAAAAATATGCAAGGAAACAACAGTGTAGAAATCATTATCATCTTCATGATATGGTATTTTCTTGAGCAGACTATTTTTAAGACCTAGAATGTCTGTGCCGTGGCTGAAGGAATAGCATATCCCAGATACTTGTAAATTTAGTTTCTGTGTTGATGACAACGTAGCCACAGAAGCACAGAGGTAAATGCAGCGTGTGAAGTCTGCCTGGGACCTTGGCAGGAGCCTGTGTGGATTGCACTCCCTGCTGCTGTGGCAATGCTGTCACTAGGTCACCTGGCTGGTCCGTGTCCCAGCTTATCTAAAGGCAGTTCAAGCATCTCTGCAAGCCCTGGTGTTGGCTGTGTGATAGAAATGCCAGTAGAAACAAAGCATGATATGGAAACCATGTAGCAGGTGATGCGTTTTGCATTTGGGTATATGCATGTTTGCTTTTGTTATGTGTGCTGTCGTTACGGGTTTTATTAACTTTAATCTTAGCAAATACCCTTCTAACACAAGCACCTTTCATAATTGGTGAAGATGTGCTTTGATACTCAGATAAATGTAAGATATGAATTCCAGTTTTATTTTGTATTCATGAAGAGGAATTGCAATTTTTTTTTTACCCTTAAAAGCAAAATTTGACATTAGTTCTTAGAGATCATTGTTTTGACACAGTTATGCTTAAGACTGAGATTCTCTTTGAATGTCATGTTGCAATTGCTAGGTATCAACTTCGGGGATTTAAGTGATGACATAATTTTAAATTTTTTGTTTTAAGCGAACAACCCTAGTAATGCTACGTATCAGAGCAATGTTATTTGTCAATACAATGAACTTGACTGTGATAGCGTTGTTTTAAAAATAAACTGCATATCATGCCCAGATAAAACCAGGTTAGAAAAGAAACTTGTTTTACCAGGTTTCAGTTGCTACTTTTAAATGATATTGAATTCTGTTGCCTTGAATGTTACAAACCTAGGCAGAAGGCTTCAAAATTAAAGAGCAGCAGGGTGTTCAGTTTTGTGATAAATATCTGCATCAGTAATAACTGAGAGACTGATGGGTTTTTTCCCCCTCTTATCTAGTCAGTTCTGTGTGTTCAGTTGTAGCTTTTGCAGTGGCTGGCTTTGGAAAGCTTTGTTTTAATGGGCTGTTAGGACAGTATGTGTTCAGCAGCTGGCTGGTTAGACTTAGACTCAGTAACTTAGGAAATGCTACTCAGCCTTTTTCCTTCTAATTTTTCTCACAGGCACAATAAAGCAGTGAAGAGAAACCAAAGGAAGTATTACATGTCTTATTGATCAGAAAACCGTTTCTGAAGTATTTGGATAAACTATATGTATGTGTAGGAAAATCTAAAAAGGTAGGATATCTGCGTTTTCTGTTTTATTTAGAAAACCTCATAACTAATGAAAACCTCTCTCATGAGTCTCAGTAAGGATACAAATGTAATTTTGTATGTTAAGGAGGAATCTGAAGCCTAAAACATATTCTTTTAAGTGAGTTCTGTGGAGTCTCACCAAATTCTACTAGGATTTTTGTGACAGGATTTTGGTGAAGGCGGATTGCCTGTTAGTTCTTCACAAAGCTTTCAAATCCATTTAAAGGCTGCTGAGTTTTATAAAAGACCATGTAGGAGAAGACAGTAGCTCCTCATGATTTCTGGGTTAGCTGCAGTTTTGGCATCTTTTTCTTCCTGAATATTAAGTATTTCCCTAGACATGTGGAGATTTCATGCTGTTCCCTCTGGAATGGAAGTCTACAATGAGTCAAGAATCCTAGCCTTTTTTTTCAGTATGAAAGCAACATGTTAAGTGATGTGTAGTTCATAAATACAAAATCTGCTGGCTGAAAGTGCCACAGCTGTTGTCTGTAAGGACACTGTTTTGAAAGTTTGTTAGGCACTATATAAGACATTAATCTGGAAAGCAAACATTTGCATTTGAACTTCTATGATGTTTCTGCTTCAGGTGGAATTCAAGTAAATAGAAACTAGATGCTTAATAGTGGCTGCTAGAACTATGTTCAGTAACAGCTCAACTGTCTGCTAAAGTCTTTGCTTTCAGAATTCAGAGAATCTTGATACAAAAATTGAATTCTGACATCCAGCAGTACAATCTCCAAATTCTTACTTAAATCCCCAAAGTAAGTGTTTGCATTCTCATCTGTGAAGTTCTTTATTCGCATTCTCCGTATTTCTAGAACTGCTTCCAGGCCTGTTTGTGAATGTAGCCACACAGATTGAGGACAGACTGCTTTATTTCTCTGTGTCGTTTTAACAGGTTGAAGGTGTGTGGGGAGCATGGGTTATGATATTGAGCGTTTCGTTGGCTACGTCAATGAAGGGCTATTATGCTCCATCTGCCGTGATGTGTTGGAAGATCCGTTACAGGCTCCCTGTGAACATGCTTTCTGTACTGCTTGTATACATGGATGGCTGGTTCATCACAGCAACTGCCCTGAAGACAGACAAATGATTGATGTATCTTTGCTACGACCTCTCTACAGGTATACAATAATCTCGCTGTATGTTGAAATTACACAAATTTAGGATTTCTCACCTTGCTTGTACAGTTTCATCTCTTGTCATTTACTGTCATTCAAATTGTCTTTATCCAATATGCCTATGGCAGAAACTTGCATGAAAGCATTAGCATTTTCTATTTATTATAACTAACTTTCAAGGTATTAAGATTTCAAAATAGAAAGACCACTTTGTTTGCTCTCCACCTTTTTGTATTTTGAATGCTGATTTTGGATATCTGTCTGGATATTATTCTGAATACAGGTCTTCTACAGCACCAAAACTTTCCCATACTTCGTTAGAGAAAGCAGGCAAAGCAACTTTTGACAACAGTCACTGACCCCTGTATATCTTCTGGTTTTCTTTTCAGTCTACCTAGATACTGTAGTGGGGTTTGTAATGAAGAATTCCTGTAGAGATGAACCAAACCTCTCGCCTTCAAATATTTTTTTAGAAAGGTCTTTAGCTGTAAAATACCTGGCTTGCACCACCTTGTCATGTAAAGCAGGCTGTTTCCATGAAGGTCTTCCATATTTCTTGCCAGCACAGAGTTTCACCAGTAGACACTGCTTGCTGACTAACCCCAACGTTGTCTAATCTTGCTCAGATTAGCAGTTATGTGTCTAAAACCTTCAGTCACAGATGTTGAATTAACTCCATTAGTACTCCAGTGTTTTTGTTAGTAGTGAGATTTTACTGTGTGGAAAGAGGAGGTACAGTGTAGACAGAACCCTGGAGTTTGATTTATAGATTGTTCCGTCTGTACTCTCTGTAGTCAGTTTGGTTTGACATGTTTAGAAACACAAAACTTAAATGATGAACAAGTAGCCCTAGTGTTTATTCTTGGTAATACCTACTGAGCTAGTGAAAGGTCACCGTTAAAAAATTATTCAAAAATGAAGATTTCATTTGCACATTTAATTTTGGAGACTGAATTTTCCACTAACATTGGGGTTTTTTAAGACAGTTCTTTTCCAATATAGTCACTTGAGTTCTAAAAAAAAATATTAAATGTTATTCACAACTTATCCTAATGGAGATTAGAATCTTACTTTCTTTTGCCAAAAGTTGAAAATACAAATTTTTCAATAATGTTCCCAGATTTAAGAACATTTCTTTTTTATTGCATGTAGGTATATGAAAAATGATTTAAACCGTCTTCAGCTACATTGCAAAAACAGAGAGTATGGCTGTGAAATGATTTGTTCTCTGGAGTCTATAGACAGGCATGAAAGGGAGTGTGAATACAGTCAGATACGTTGCTCCAATGCCGGTGAGTGACATTCAAAGAAGTTGAATCCTTTGTATTCAGAAAACATGTGTCTGTCGTCTTTTTGTCAACAGAATGGCAATAATGGCTGTTATTTCCAAACATAAATTCAAAGCTTTGTCTTGATCTACTCTTTAGAGCAGTCTTTTTGAACAAAATGTATTACCAGTTTATGGCAATTATGTTCATTAGCACCATTTTTTATCCAAGAACTAACCAAAATGAATGAGTGTGATAGACTTCAAATTTCTGAAAATACAGGAGTGCGTTCGTTTTGCTTTCTGTCAAGTTAGGAGGTTGTCTTTCAATTTTGACTGCTCATTTTGATGCTTCAATCAAGTCACAGCACCTACAGAATGCTAGTGTGTCACACTTTATTGATAAAACATCCAGTTACCTACTGCATGTGCAGCCGCTCACGCTGTCTTGTGGTTTTAACAAAAACATATATTGGAAATAAGAACTGTTTTAAGCTAAACTGTGGTTAGAGTTGTTGTGTTCATGTTAAGATTTGTATTTAAAACAAACCTACACCTCCTGAGGAAGAAACATACAGCTAAAAAGGAACATCCTGGTAAAATTTCCCAGTCGTTTTTATTCAAAATGTCATATGTTCCTAGACAAATTTAATTTCTAATTAATGGTGCTAAGGGCATAGTCAAGTCTGCCATTGTAATTAATTGTAAGAATCTTCTGGTTTTCGAGTTGCTCCACTGGAAGTTGCTCTTCCTCTCAGCAGTGACTCCTGCAGATGCCTCAGATTCACCTGTTTTTCTTTCTGCCAAAACAGCAGCATTTACAGAGTTACCAAACCTTGTCTCTGCTGTCTGCCGTGCAGCCTGTGAGGGCTCTCACAGTTCTTGAACTCTTCCTCAAGAATATATCAGAGTGTATTTTGAGTACCTCAATTACAAATCATTATATTTATTAGTAAAGCTCTTCTAAAAGGCTGTCTTTTGTAATTTCCTGGTGTGGTTTGTTGGCAAGTTTCACTGCTCCATTGTTTCCGTTTTCTCACTTCAATTTCATCTTCACTTCTTTACAGTAAACAGAACTTTAAAGATTTAATGTTAAGAATACAAGCTTCAATTTTAGAGTGTTAAATGTAGCAATAATTTATGTAGTGTTCGTTTTTGGTTCCCTACATTTTACTTTTAATCCCTACAGATTTGTAAAGTTTGTATCCTAGAATTTCTGTGGAAATGTTTGGTTATTAAATGTTCATAAATGCATGTTCTTGTTTATTTATGTGGTCTGGTATGTTAGACACAGGACCAACCAATGTTGAGGAAAACAAGGTTACATTCCATCTCAGCCGCAGTTTTGCTACATGTCCTTGTACCTTCTTTTCTAAATGTGGTACATAATCTGTTTTTACACGTGTGCATTCTTCTTCAATTCCAGTCATTGTGGTTTGTGGTAGAAGTGCAGACAAGCTGCTAGAGTCTTAGCTTGGCATCACTATTGTCATTATGGACATTTCTTTAATGCCAGACCAGCAGCAGAAGACTGCACAGAAAATACCTACTTTTTAATATGTATTTTCAGTAAACAGACAGATAGAATCATAGAATGTTAGGGATTGGAAGGGACCTCAAAACATCATCCAGTCCAATCCCCCACCAGAGCAGGAACACCCAGATGAGGTTACACAGGAAGGTGTCCAGGCGGGGTTTGAATATCTCCAGAGAAGGAGACTCCACAACCTCCCTGGGCAGCCTGTTCCAGTGCGCTGGCACCCTCACTGAGAAGAAGTTTCTTCTCAAATTTAAGTGGAACCTCCTGTGTTCCAACTTGATTCCATTACCCCTTGTCCTATCATTGGTTGCCACTGAGAAGAGCCTGGCTCCATCCTCGTGACACTCATCCTTTACATATTTATAAACATTAATGAGGTCACCCCTCAGTGTCCTCTTCTCTAAACTAAAGAGACCCAGCTCCCTCAGCCTTTCCTCATACGGGAGATGCTCCACTCCCTTCATCATCTTTGTTGCCCTGCGCTGGACTCTCTCCAGCAGTTCCCTGTCCTTCTTGAACTGAGGGGCCCAGAACTGGACACAATATTCCAGATGTGGTCTCACCAGTGCAGAGTAGAGGGGAAGGAGAACCTAATTATATTAAATAAATATTATTTTATTTTATTATTATTAATTATATTAAATAAATAGTAAATAAATATTACATTTATATTAATACTACTTTTTAAGAGTGTTTTGTTACTAGTATGTGTGTTAAAACTATTGCATTTTGTATTCTAAAGAAATCAGGTTTTTCATTGTTTTAACAGATGCACAGTTGCTTAGCTCAAGATACTGCAGCTTGTTTGCTTGAGTATTTTTGTTTGGAGTTAATAAAAATGCTTTTGTTACTTGTAAATGACCAGCTTACCTTACTGACCTTACTGTTCCCTGTTCAGGTTGTACAGTTCAGATCGAACGACGTAACTTAGATGGTCACCTGGCAGTGTGCGAATATCGGAGCCGTGAATGCCCCAATGGTTGTGGTTACACCATTCTCAGCGCAGAAGACACGCAGCATAATTGTGTAGCAGAGCTGAGAACAGAGCTAGAGCTACTTCGGTACAAATCTTCTGTTTCTTTGATGTTTGTGTTAGTCTGGACCTAAAATCACTGCATAAAGCACTTCAAATGCTAGCACTGGATTTTGGTATGTGTTAAATTGTCTATTCATTACTTGACACTAACGGGCTAGAGCATTATTATGTGTCAGCATAACTTTAAATTCTTACTATTTTGATTTTTTTGCTGTTGTTTTTGTGGGTCCAAGTTATTATAAATCCTAAAATACCATTTCATGTTGTTGAACAGGACTGTGAGCTGCCCATATAAAATGATGAAATACGTAACAAGAACTGGACTGAAGTTGGCAGTTTCATTTTTTCACTGGCATGTTACAGATCCAAAGTCACATTATTTAATAATTATATTTAGTTTATATTTTTACAGATCCAGAAGATAAAAATCTCTAATTATTTTGGCAGGTACAGACTGGTAGATTAAGCCTCTGAGGATGTAATTTTCAATTTTTATTAAAATCTTGGCAGATTCATGACAGTTGGTGAATATGACTCTTCTTACTGGCATCCTTTTTCCTCACATGTATGTTTTTGTAGCTTTCCATGATTTTCCAGTTTTCCCGTGCTCCTTCCCATTTCTATCCTTCAACTCACTGTCTGTCTTGTGCTCTTGAACATTGCCAGGAAGCCATGCTCAAGTCTGGTTTAAACACACTGAGACACAAGGGATTCTGCTACCTGGTTTCTGAATTCAGAAGGTTAATGTAGGGAGAGCAAGTTTTTGGCTGTGAAGCTGTGTGAATTGTTGTAATAGTTTGCTGCATACTATCATTTAGTGTCCACCATAAAAGTGACAAGATGACATGTTTAGCCATAGTATGGCATTCACACTTCTTATCTTGACTGCATGTGTTTAGTAATACTAAGCAAGCGTACACTATAGGTAAAAGGCAGTAAATCATTTAAAGTCATAAATACATGTTCTTGAGCTCATAGAATTGCTTCAGGAATATGATATAGTTGTCCCATATGTAGGCTGTGCATGGTCACTTTAGTACCCACTGGGTACATGCATTATTTTTTTATGTTAGTTTTATTTAAATTAATAAGTAGTACTATCATGCCTCCAGAGTAGTCCCCTGTAGAGTACGATGGGAGTCAGATTGGGCTGTTTGTCTGCAAGAAGGCTTTCTGGAATTTGAAAATCTCTTTTTTTCTGTGCTTACAAGACTTACCAAGGAGAAATAAACTTTTTAGGTCAGAAATGATCTGCAGAGTGGAGGAGGCAAAACATGAGATGGAGTCAAGGTTAGATTCACAGAGAAGGCATATGGTCCAAAAAGAGAGTATTCTGCAAAATGAAATTGAGGAACTAAAGGTAAATATAATAATTTTATTTTCCTTTTTTCCTTCTATCAGTCTAACTTTTTGCTTTTGCCAGTAGTATTCTCTTATTTTGTAATGATAGTCTCGTGGAGACGAGACTTAGGTTAAGTATGGGAAGCAGAAGAGGTGTTGGCACCGTGCTTTGCCAGGCTGAGCAGCTCTGTGGAGAAGTCAGCTGAATAATCTCGATTACTACTGTATTCCTTTGGTTCACCTGCTTCAAATGCATTGGAGCTAACCTGGGTACCCCTGTTCGAGGACTGCATCTTTTCATTCATCCAGTTCTTATTATATCACAGAATAATGATTTCTAAAGCCCAAAGCAGTGGATGAGCTTTGTAGTTACATTTTTTATTTTTACTGGATTTGATGTTAAATCCTTGAAGAACGTATCGGAACATATGCAAAACCTTATTTTGGTTGGGATCTTGAAATAGAAAATGTAAGCAGCAACTGGGTAAAGCCACTGTTTCTTACTATACTTCAAAAGAAACTTTTTGCACTTTTAGGAAAACTCTATTTGAGTCTTTGAAACAAGACCATTCTGAAGGCAAATGCTGGATTCTGTCTCAAATTTACATTGTTCCACTATCAAAAAATTATTTCAGTGTTGCTTATTCTTTATAATCCATCACCCTGCCAATTCAACTTCATACCACCACTATTAGAAAAGAGTTTGTTTCCTGCAGTAAATTTGTATTTGCGTTTCAGAGTCAGATGTCACGAATGATGTCGGATGTACGCTCTCTGATGGCTGCAGAGAGGCAGCATCGCCAGGAGCTGGAGCAGGCAGAGCTGGAAAAACGAGAGTTAATGGAGCTGCTGAGGGGGCTGCAGAAGGACTGTCGATTAACTACTGCAGAAGGAAGCAGGAAGTCAACAAATTTCCGCCCTCTGACACGACTAGAGAGCGTCAAACGAAAACCTCGGGAAGTTACAGTTATCTAAACAGAAGTAAGCTCAAAAAGCATTTTCTTCTGATTTCTGGGACCATCTGGCAAACTTTTCTACTTTCTGTGAATAATCGGTAAATCATTTCTGATTTACTTGATTTATTTTAAAAACTAGATTACTACTTTTATTTCCTCTTGGGGCATAAAAACAGATGGGGAAATGTTTTCTTAGGGAACACTGGGCATTAAAACTAAATACATTTTTAACTAATGCTTCCATAAAAAGGGGGAAGGAGACTTGATTGGTTGTCTCTTCAGTGCATTATTTACGGGAGTCTTTCAAGCCTGAAAGTCAGAGCCTTTTAAAGTCAGAGATACTTAAAGGTTGTTTCCTTCCTAGTGCATTATAGTCTGTTTAAAATCTAGTTTGTGCTTAGACTTGGAACAGAAAGAAAATGCAATCATTAGTAATGACATTTGGGACGTACTTAATTGGGGAAAAAGTCAGTAATAGAATTAGTAAGTCACTAATAGAAATGAATAGATTTTGCTTGCTTACAGTCTGTGGAAGGTCTGTTTCAAAGGTGGAGAGAAAGCACTTTAAATTGTAATTCAACTGCTGTGTAACAGCTTCAGGTGAGGTTGACTTTTTACTTTAGAGTTTCTCTAATTTCCCAGGCTGATACGCGCTTTAATACTAAAGCCCAAGGCAACGGAGTTGTCTAAAACCTTTTCAATAAATGTGTGAGTAACTTGGAGTTTGTGCAAGGGAATCTTATTTTATTTTAAAAATTGAAGCTTTTTATATGTGAAAGTCCTTTAAGCTTGAGACCAGTATCTTTAAAGCATATATAAATACCTTGAGTATCCTTAATTTTCTTTCGGCAGATTTAAGGCCACTTGAACATTAATATCCACAACAGATATTTGCACAGTCTCTTGGACTCCGGACGTCTTCATTAGTACTCAAGTTTGCAATTGTGTAAGAACTAGGATTTTTTAACAGACCCACAAACACTGAAGCAAGGGGGCATTTGTCCGTCAGGACTGCGTAAGAAGTCTGTACGGTTCGAGGACTTTTCTCTAAACTTCTCACACAGCCCGTCCGTGTTGTTTTCTCTGGTGTAACTAAGCCATGTTCTGTCCTCCGTTGCAGCTCTTCAGTGGAGTGACTAGGGGAGAACCTGGCCTCCTGTTTACTGGATGTGCTAAATCAGTTTTGAACTTTAAGGAAAACATGTGCAGGTGCAACAATCTGAATAAGCCGATTGTATCGTTTAGAAAGCAAATACATTACTGTGCATGCCTCGCTGTCACTCAGAGCAACGCTTTCATGGCTAACAGCATAACCAAAGAGAGAGACAGCCACCGTCTTTAGCGCGTACACTGCATTGTGAAGACTTGTGGTCAGAGCTGTCTTAATTTCAGGCATTAACAAATCCTTCTAACCTGCATTATTATCAGTGAAACGGGTATGCACGTGTTCAGGTCTTCTGCATTTAAAATCTGACAGAAATAACTCTGCTGTGAAGGTTCATTTGGTTTGTTTTTTTCTGAAAGAAAACATTCATAGGCAGAGTTATGTTCAAATATTTACTTGGTTTCAGTCTTTATATTCAAGATTAAATGGTAATCATTGGCAGTATTTAGGTCACTGTAGCAGTCTCACCAACTCCTGACATAGCACCTCTCTTCAGCAGCCATATTTAACAATCTGAAACAGTAAAACAGTAGCTATAATTTGGGAAGACTTTCGTTAACACTAAACATTCAGTGGTCAATTCACGTGTATCAGTGTGCATATTAAAGCTGTAGGTAGGAAACAAGAATGCTTTTATTATGTTGTGTTCTAAATAAGCAAGCTGTTGGTGTCTGTGGTCTGTGCCTCTATTTCAGCATTCACACTAATTTTGGAGCTTCTTGGCAACATCAGATTTCACGCTATTAGAGTCAATCGGTGCTTTTCTGTGTACTGTGACTGTGTGGTTCTGTGATGTGACTTTATCTGCTTTGCTTAATGTGAAAGAAGAAAAAACTTCAAAATCCTGTAGAACTCAGACGGGCTGGATCATCTTTCGCAAGTTGGAGGGCAGAAGTGATCACCAAGTCTTTTCTGTTCTGACCACTGGAAAAAGCCAGTTGTTAGCTCTGTGCTTTCTCCGTAATGGGATCTCTGCATTTGTTTGTTTTAGGAATTTCACCCTCATATTTATGGCTGAATTCCTTCTGGGACAGGAAACAGGGTTTATTTCGTATTTACTTAGCATTTGGTCTGCTGTCTGTCCCCTAAGTGACAGACACGACACCACGTGCGAAAACACATTCTAGGTGGTAAGGAAGGACTTTGTGCTCTGCAGTCTGTGCAGCTTCTAGTTGCCAGCTCTGGAGTCCGAACTTTCAGCATTGAAATGCGGCAGCACTTTGGAATGACCGGTCAGCTCGGGTTTCCTGCAGCAGCCAAGGAGCCCGTGCAGAGGTATTTTAAATCGGCACAAAGTAGCTAATAGCATCAGATCCCTCCCGTTAATTTAAGCTTGATCCCATTCCTCTGTGTTGATAAACTGTTCTGCACTTAATATTTTCCTCTGCTGATGAACCACTTACAGGGTGGCATTTGCTGAAGTGTGGTCATCGTTTTACCTGTGTTATAATTAGCTAGGCAAAAATTCACCAGCCCATTATGATAATATTTTATCTACTTTCAACTTTTCCAGTCTCATCTATTACACAGCTCTAAATAGCAGCTGGCAGAAACAAGGGATTTTTTTTTCCTTTCATTCTTTCAAATAGTTGTTAATCCTTTTTATAAAATCTAAGGGTCTAAATATTGTAGTAGACTTGGTGTAAGTGAAGACCGTATTTTAGGATTATATGAGAGACACTGCTAAAGAGTACATTACAGGAGGGCTCCAGCACTGAATTACTGGTGTTGGTATTCTCATACTAAATCACACTTCAATCAGTTCTGTTTTCTCACAGGTGGAACTGTTACTGAAGTGGACCACTAACCGAGCAAACAGTTGTATTTTTAGTTGCTTCTAATAGCGCTTTGCAGCTAAAAGAGGGAGAGCAAAGGCTGTGGAGCTCGAGGAGTGGAAAGGACTGTGCAGCCCGGCTGCCTTCCCTCGGCCCCAGCGCCGTGGGGCAGCCGCACCAGCCTGTGCAGCGGCTGCTGCCATTACAAGTAACAGCAATAGAGTTAAAAAGGAGATTAAATCTTTATCCACAGTTAAGTGGGTACGAAATGTAATAGCACCAAACCTGGGAGATTCACCAACACAACTCCTGAAGAGCAAGTTGTTAAGGAAAGCGTGTGGGACTACAAGGTATTACAAGGAGTTGAGCAAATCCTTCTGCTACATTAAATTGGGTGAAAAAAACCCACTAGGGATATATTTTAAAAAATATTTTAAAGCAAGTGGTAAGTTTGCCTTTGAAAGAAATCAGCATTTAGATATTTATTCTGAAGACACAAGAGGCCAGTTACAAATCCATATAATCTAGTTCCCTTAGACTGACTTTTCCACTTGAAAGGTCAAATTCAAGGTAAAATAGTTTCTTCTGTTTCCTTGGGCATTAAACCTGCATTTCATTCACCTGCACTCCTCCCAGAGCAAAACCCTGTGAGTGGACTTGGCCAGTGTGGATCACTGCTGCTAGGATTATTTTGGCTGGAGCAGGAACAGCAAGTTTTGGGGAGAGCTTTTCGTAGGTTTAGATGAATTTCAAGAAAAGGTGTGGAACTGAGAACGATGCATCTGAGTCGGGTGCAGAAGCAGCAAGGAAGAAATTTGCTGGACTTCCTAATTAAGGTGGCAGCTTTCAGTTAGTACGATTCTAGTGCTAGATTGACAGTCTCGTGAGGGAAATTAATTTAGTACCATGTATGTACAAGAGTTTCTTGTCAGCACAAAAGGGAATGGAATTACATAGTCAAGCAAAATACCTAATATAGTGAAGTATTTTGACTGGACAAAAGTGGTTTTATCTCAAATGTGTTTTTAAGAAGTTTAATGTATCAGTAGGTCCCAGGTGGCAAACAGTTCCTCAGATTTACAGAAACAGGCAGCCTTGCAAGTTACATTTTCTATGCACTGTCCTCTTGGATGTTTCTGGCATGGTGCTTTTCTATGTGGAAGTGCTGGACAGGATTTAAACGGAGCAGTACCAGCCTTGCCTTTCTCCCATACTGCTGGTTGAATGAAGTATGATAGGTCAGGGAGATTTTACCACAGAGATAGATGCCTTTATAAAGACCTACAATTCTATGCAACTTTCTATTAACAAATAAACATTGAACTGTCTTCCAGCATTGTGCTTCACTGCCAATTTATTTACATTTTCTACCTTTATATACACAAGAAGGATAAAACAGTGCTTAACAGATCTTAATCTCTAGTCTGTAAAACAGTAACACTATTTGTACCACTTTGAAGTACACTTTGTATAAAAGTTGGATTAATAAAGTAGTCTCTACCATAATTAATGAAGTTTGTTTCACTTCTTTCTGTTAGGGAAGTTTAAGTCTTTATCAGATGAAATAGCAAAATGTTTGTTCATGACCTCCCCTCATGGTTGAGCAGCTGTTTTGAAGGTGAAGAGCTAGCAGCACTTGAAAACTCTGGGACTCCAAGAGTGTGACATTGCAGTCCTGCACAGACAGCAGGATGATGAACTGGAAAGAAGGGGAAAATTACTTCCCTGTCCATCAGCTGAAGGGATCTCATCCCTAATGCAGGCTTTTCATGCCCACAAGAGCCCAAGTGGGATTTGAATCATAGAATATTTTCATTGGAAAAGACCATCACGATCAGAGTCCAGCTGTTCACCTAACACTGTCACTAAGCCGTGTCCCTACACGTGAACAAATAATAAGAAAACCAGAGAGTTGTTCAGAAGTTGTAACTGAGGGGGGCATTTGCTTCAACACGAGCAATTTGTCTCAGCCTTATCCCCCACACAAACAATGCCTTTGTCCATCTGTTAACTGGGACATTCACCAGAAGCGATTCTTCTGCGTTGTGCTCGTCAGGGAAGCGTGCGAGTCACTAAACCGTATTCTGGCATTGGCATTAGCCACCTCCAGAGTTCTGGTGCTCCCCTCAGGAAACAAAACTTCCTTTTTGGGCAGAGTATAAAAAGCAAAATTTAATGCTTAAAGTGTTATTTACTCATGGTAGGAATCCAGTTTAAAAGAGCAAACCAAATAACTCCAAAACTTAAACGGCATTATTTCAAGTTGAATTTACCCAAGAAAGGAGCCACTTTGCACTGAAAGCTCACAGAACTAAATTCATTTGAAAAACCAAAACATGATGTATAATTCCTTTTCAATTAAATGTACAGAGCTTTCATACATCAAACAATGTAACCAACCCTTTATTTCATCCTAGTTTGAAAATGACTAGTGTGACATGCCATGTATTTTAAACTTTCAAGAACCATTACTGAATATTTACATATTTATTCCATGCTTGACACTTTTCCTTACTTTTCATTCCAAATTCCCTGACAGAAAACAAATGATTCATATCCCTGCTAGTTTCCAACACAGTAAAGTTTCTGAAAAAATAAACCAACCATAAACACATAGTCTGAAGGAGCCAGTCAGCTTTAAAAATTTTATGCAGCGCTCCTCAAAAAAATATTAATACCCGTCATGCCTGTGAGAGCTCCACCAATTTTACTCATTACAATTGCATTACTAGTAAAATTGCATCTCATAAAATTACATCTTCCTGTTATTTTACCACTCAGAAAATTGTTTGGCTTCCAACCCAAACCTTTTTCTCATGTTACTTTAAACAATGTTAAAACGCGTACCTTTGTGAACCGACACTATTCCCTTTAACTGCACCCAGTCAATTAACAGAAGTTTACTGCTTTCATAGGTTACGTCAATTGACTTTGCAAACTAATCACCTCTCCAACAGCAGGACGCTGTCCCGGGGTCTCCACACAGCAAGAGTGCACGTAACAGGGGCCTTCTGTGGTTCCAATAAAAACCTGCTTAATTTAGTCAGGCAGGATAAAGCTAAAAAAAAACCCCACAAAAACCTTAAAGTATGATCATACTTTAGAAACACTTAAAATAGGGTGTTAAAGTTTACGAGTCCAGGCAGACAAGATGTCCAGAGTAATTTAACGTTACATAAAACAAGAATATTACAACCGGGCCATATTTAAGTAGACGAAGGCCCCTTTATAGCACTTTTGTAATGTCAAGAGACCAAAGCGTAAGTGAAAATAGAGCTTGGCTCATTTGTAAAAATTGTACATGGCCTTTAAAACAAGCTGCTACTCCTCACCCCATCCAAAAATGCAGTAACAGGCTACTGAGAATCAGTTAATTCCATGAAATCTCATGGAGCCCAAAGGAACGCAAACATGTAAAAAGCTGACCTCAATCACTGCGTTTAACGTGAAAATACATTTAGTGTTGAATCTAGCGAACATTTATCAGTTCCAGCTTCGCCAAGTTTTTCTTTTTGCACTATATCTCGGTCTAATTACTGAAACAAAAATCCAAACCATCTATTCAAAGGGAAGGTTCAGTGTTACCACTGCACTGTGCGGTGGTTCAGTTTCTGCGTCTCCCTCTAGACCTTCTCCTCAACCACCTCCGTCAGCAGAGAGGCGAGAACTAATTACCTCCAGGCTCTCTAGGGGTTCGGTTTCTTGCCTTTTATCCTCAAAGCATGCTCTGTTTTCCAATGAAGTAACTCTTGTGCTCCTAATGCATGAGCTGGAGTTGTAAAGTAAACACTAGAGCGTTGTCTCATTCTCCCTGAAGTCAATGACAGATTTTCTACTAACTTTAACAGGTGTGGGATCTTAAGTGTCATATCACATTACCGAAGATGTACAATAAAACCTACATAAGTGATGTTTACATTTGTATTCTTTCACAGATTAATTCATTTCAGGTGATCTTATATCACCCACTACTTCAACCACTGTCAGATGGACCTCATTCATTAATAACTCAGACTGCCTAACAAAAAACAAACTAACAAAAAGAAAACAACAAAAAAAAGGCTAATGGCTCTAAACCTGAGAGAAAAACAGAAAATTGCCTTACATATATATATTTTTTAATATTCTTGCAGTAATAAGTCACACACAAAACACCTGTACCTTTCTTTTGGCACAATGAATATTTTAGAAGTCCTTCAAGTCTTAAAGAGGTTCTTTTTACTGAGTATTGTCTACTGAAGTCCACAAAAAATTAAAACATTTTTTCAAAAGGAACAAAAAAATTTACAATTGTACACAAAATGTCTTGAATTTTATTGAAATTTCAAGTCTTGTATCAAACAAAAACTTTTCTTCAGACAAAAATATTCTCTTGGTGTCCTCCAGCTACTGGTAACTCTGAATTGGTCCTTTGGTGCCACGCTTGCTTTGTCTTCTTCAGAGAAGTCCACGCGGTTGGGCTGTTCCATTAGGTCTCGCTTTATCGCGTGAAGGAACGTACATGACGACCTCTTCCACTGCCTCCACTAACAAACTTTCCTCTTGAGCCACCACTGCTACTACTATTAGCACTTGTCCAAGACGGTCCAATTCCACCCCGGCCTCTGGAAGCACGATCGCGAGGACTCGGTCGGTAGCCTTAAAGCAAAGAAAAGTATANAAAAAAAAAAAAAAAAAAAAAAAAAAAAAAAAAAAAAAAGAAGAAGCCCTAGGCGCAGTAGCTGCTCTGAAAGCGTAAGAAACAAAAATAAGATGAGATACAAACGGGGTCTGTTTTCTCCTTTTAACTTTCACTTTTCTTTTAGGCAAGCATTTTTGCTTTGCTTTGCTCTAGAATTACCATGTAGGTACGAAGACAACTGAATTGCAAAAATGTGAATGCAAAATTAAGATTCTGCGAGCAAGTGTTCAATTCAGCAAGTTTTATGGATTACAGGACAGTTCGTATGAAAGCATGTATTTGACACAGTCTCAGTGACAACTGTTCATATATGCTTAAAACATTTGCCGAATTTCAAGGTGTCTGCAGCATCCTTGCATGGTTTCATTTGTAAAGCAAAAATGAAATTCAAGGAATTTTCTATAGTTCGATGCCCATATGAATACCATGTACCTGCTGAACTTAATGGTCTCAGTGGTGGCAGTGGACCCCTGTTAAAATTGCTTTGACCACCTCTACTGTCATTGTAGGTTCCCCTGGGCGTACTCTGTGCACTCCAACTTGAGCCTCGAGCGCCTTCACGACGACTGTAACTTCCTAGATAGGGAGAGAAAAACCCACACGCTGTTGAGCAAACATCATCCTTTTTTTTTCTTTTTTCTTCATTTCAATCTTCACAATATTCAGGGTGGTAAACATAATAATACTTACATAATTCAAACAGATAAAACTAGTCTGCATCAACATACCCTCGGTATTCTAACTCAAAGTCTACAAGTGACTGTTATGGGAAAATATCCACTCTTCAGATAAGAACACAGGTTTAAAAGAATTCGCATTATCTAGTATATTAAGATAGACTCCTATACTTCAAGGTTTTGTGGTAGAGTAAATCCTAGTATTTATAGCCTTACTAAACAGAAGCATTTTCTGTTTCTACTGTGCAAGGACTTGCCATAATTACGGGATGGAAGGGAAAGGAATGCATCCTTGTCTATATACGAAATAAACACTCTGTAGCTACAATCTCCAGGCTCACTGAAAACTACATCTTATTCTTGTCAGGATCTTACATCCTTGTATTCAAAAGCCTCATTAAACCCAGAGATGTATTGTGATGCTTGATTTCAGGAGCTAGGAGCCACCATGTCACAAATGGTAGAGAAAGCTTTTTATTTTTCTGACTGCATCTCTGAAGCACTCCAACAGTTGTTCAAAGGAAACAGCCAACTCCTTTTGTAACAGAGAGGGAGAGAGAGGCAACACGGGACTCACAGCCTTGTTTCAATTCCACAGCACTCAAGACAACCTTTTATAGTGTTCAACAACTTATTTAAACAACACTGCTTCAGGAACATCTCACACCAGGGATGATTAACTGCAAGTAAATTGGGTTAGTATTACTGAAGTACTTTTAGCACTAATTTACTCCGATTTTAATACAGGAGACAACGTACCTTTTGAAGCAGGTGGTGTAAAGAACCTGTTCTGACTGTGAAAAGCTCCTCGTCCTCCACGATTCCCTGAGAACCCACCACGTGAAGAAATCTTCTGTGACACTTTTGGTGGCCTTTTGGCTGGTGGTATCCCATCTGGAGCAACCACTTCTTTGCTCTCTGCAGCAACAAAATCATCCACGTGCATGGAGGGCGGCCTGCTCGTGTTCTGTTTCCTCTGGCGGAAGATATCATGTGGTCGAATTCCTTGTCCAAATCCTCCCCTGCCTCTTCCTCTCGGTGGTGGCACAACATGAGCTCTCTTTGCCGGCTCTATGTACTCTGATTTTCCACTGTCACGACAAACCATGATTTATTTAGTTAACGTAAAAATGAAGTCATATTGAACATCAGGCATTCTCCATATTGGAGATAGAATTTGAAAAGGTATTTGACATTTTGAGAATATACAAAACAGTGCTGAACACACTGTTTACTCATTTAACTTATCTCACCTTGACGTTATGAAGGTCTCATGCTTGTGCTTGCCAAGTTTGAACCCTTTTGTGGTTTTTGTGCGGCCAGGAGATGATGGTTCTGACAAAAATGACCTCTCCAATTCAGCTTGCAAGTCAAAGTCACTGCAACCCTTCTCTGACAGTTCAATTAGGTCAACTTTTACCTGCAATGACAGAGTTTAATTTTATCATAACCACCATTATTAGCACCTCTGAAGATGAAAACATGTTGCACCAGGATGGATGAGATTCAGTGAGGGTACTTCTACTAGAGAGAAAAAGCTCCATCCTCTACCTTTCAATGCAGTAGTGGGCTCAAAACAAAAAGCAGCAGAGCTGCAGCAAAATTGTCTCGATGGCTCAGAATCTCTAAGGGCATAGTTGTCAAGTATGAACATCTGTCTTGTCACTAGATGACCGACAGTGAGGCACTCTTTTGCTAAAGCCACAGTCCAATAAATTTATTAATGCTGCTTTTATACAGGAATCACCAGTTTTGGTTTCGCTTAAGAAATGAAAACAGAAGTATCTTTCCATTTATATTTAAAAAGAGTAAAACTAAAAAAGAATTAAAGCAATGAAGTCAACAGAAACTGATTATTTCTCACATAAGAAGTTAAGACACTGCCAACTGCTTAGTTTAAAAAAAAATAATGTCGTATATTTTTCAAAATTACATTTGAAGTTTTGAATATAAAAAAAATCAAGTTTCAAATACTGTGAAAAGTTTTAGTGCAAGTAGTTTCGTGTACTACTGCCATTTTTTCCACTTTTGTCACATCAGGGCAAAGACTAGGGGGGAAAAAAAAAAAAAAAGAGTAACTACCAGGTTCTTAGTGTATAACTGTAATGATAGGAGACAAGCAACAAAAAGAAAATTGCATTCTTTATCTACATTGGAGCAGCAATGCAAAAGCAGGTTAGGACTGACATAACAACTGCTCCTCTAAAGGCGATGACGTCTGCATGAGAGCACTGCAGAAGGTGCCAATTTTGTGGCTGTTTCTGAGTGAACCTGAAGGCATTTGACAACAACCTTTAACAAATGCCAACCCCTATCTCTGGGTGAGACATTGAAACCGTTTGACCATATGAATTTCTGATGCTACGAGCTCAGGTTAACCCTCATTTTTAAATCCACTTCAGTTATGTTAACGAAGTCTTTTACCATATCCAGATCAGTGTCTATTTCTTCAGCCTGAAAGGGTGAAAACCACATGGACTTCAGCTGGTCATCCATCACATCTGCCAACACGTATGTAGTCCTGCAACAAAACAATGCCAAATGCCTGATTGGTTATGAACTACAACTACCTACAAGCATGTGCAGCATTACAGAACCTGAGGTGAATGCTGCTCCCTTACCCTTGACACCAGCATGAAATTAAATTGTCCTGGTTTTGGCTGGGATAGAGTTAATTTTCTTGCTAGTAGCTGATACAGTGCTGTGTTTTGGATTTAGTGTGAGAAGAGTGTTGATAATACACTGATGTTTTGGTTGTTGCCAAGCAATGGTTATACCAAGTCAAGGACTTTTCAGGGAGGAGACCGGTGATGCACAGGAAGCTGGGAGGGGGCACAGCCAGGACAGCTGACACAAACTGGCCAAGGGATATTCCATACCATATGAATCATGTTCAGTATATAAACTAGGGAAAAGTTAACTGGGGACCGCTGCCCACGATCTGGCTGGGTATTGTTTGCTGGGTGCTGAACAACTGCACTGTGTAGCACTTGTTTATTATTATTACTACACCTTCTGTCCTGTTAAACTGTCCTCATCTTAACACACGAAGTTCACCTTTTTCCCCGATCCTCTCCCCCATCCCACCGCAGGTCGGGGAGCATGTACAGCTGTGCATGGCGTTTAGCTGCCTGCCTGTTCAAACCACAACATAAATACACTGGGACTAGTCAGTAGTAGTGACAACAGCGCTGTTTAGATCCTGTTCGTAATATACTCATGCATAAATTATTGTATTTTCTTAAGTAAATCACAGGTAGTATGCTCAAACATTTAACCATTTTACCTGTTATTAAACAAATTCTGCAGAGAGTCTGGTGCAGAAAGAACAGGCTCTACATCTTGGTCACTCAGAGGACAAGAATCACCCGCTGATTCCAACATCTGCCTCACTCCAACAATGTTGTCCAGTAAGGATTCAAGACCATCATCTTCCTTAGAACGATCCTAAGTCAACACATCACAAGTCAGAAGTTTTTCCCCTCCTCAGAGAAGAAAACATGCTTTTGTTAATTAAAAAACAGAGGGGGACACACTGCACAAAACAGTCTATTTATCTACAATACAGTGAAACCAAGACAACCAGGTACACAACAGCAGAGAGCTCCTCCATAAGCCATAAAAACACACCATGTCACCACATGCACATTCCTGTCTTTGTTTCCAGTGGATGCAATGACCTCCATAATACAGTCCCAAAGAAGGCTTCCCCCCAGGTTTTAGTGAACAAGCTCTGGGCTACAGCATTCCAACATCTCAAGTGTCTGCTATTTCTCTTTCAGCACAGCTGTGGCTTTTAATTTTTTACCACAGATGTCAGCAGCTGGGGAAGGGACAGGAAAGGCATTTGTGATCAGCAGGCTGTGAAGCAGCTCTTTTATGAACTCTTCTTAATGAGCTATCTACTGCCCAGCTGTATTGTTATGTAGGATTAGATTTGAATATCAGAGCTAGGTTTGCAATCAGAATCACAGAAATGTTGGATGCATTGAATTCTGCGTGTCCTCTAGTCTAATGTGCCTCTGCTTGAAGCAGGACTATCATCAAAGCCAGATCAGGTCAGCCATAACTCGAGCCATGTCTAAAAAACACTCCAGTGACAGAGAGCCCACAGCCACTCTGAGCAACGTGTTCCAGTGCTGAACTTCTCTCTCAGTGATTTTTTCCCCGCATCCCCTAATGCCAACCTGAACCTCTGAAGCCACCATTTGGGGCCATTGCCCTTTGTTTTATCATCTGGAATTACCAAAAGCTGTTTGATTCCACCACCTTTGTTACTATTCCCCAAACAGCTGTAAGTAGCTCTGAGATAGCTCCTAAGCCCCCTTTCACCAGGCTAAATAAGCCCCACTTCCTCGTCTCTCTGAAACTCTAGGTCCCTGACCACCTTGGTAGAACCCTCTTCAGTTCTCCTAGATCTCTCTAGAACTGGCAAGAGGGCAACTCTGGCCAGAGGTGAATGTAGCACTCCACATGACAGCTCACCAGCATTCCATGGAGAGAAGACAGTATGGTCCCTTGATTTGCAGACCATGCTCCTTGCGGGATAGCTCAGAACAGAGGCTGCCTCACTTGCAGTGACCATGCGCTGTTGGCCCATGTTCAACCAAACATCCACCATAACCACCCAGCCCACATCAAGAAATTGGGTTATCCTGCTCTCACTGCGAAATTTTGCATTTTTCCTAGTGATCCACACAAGCTTTCTGCTAAACCAATCCTAAAAGGTATATTGAGGTCCCTCTGGATGGAAGCTTTGCTGTTTGTCACTTCAGCCACTCCCCCAGCTTACTGTCATCCACAAATCCACTGAAGACGTATTCCTCATTCAGGTCCCTGATGAAAAGATCCAACAAGATCAGCCCCACTGTTGGCTCCTGGATGTTCCACGTGTTACTGGTCACCAGTAACAGCAAGCCACAGCAAGGCAGTGTTACATTAACAATCTGCTCACCACTATTCAGCACTCTCTCGTACACGTTCGTGGCCTTTCATCAAATTGCCTGTGCTCTCCGGGTGTGCAAATACTCTCAGCACAAAGGGATCCCAAACCTACCTGAAACTTCTCAGCATTACCACAACAAACACAACGAATTCATAATCCATCCCGCACCAAAATAGGTGATTTTGGATACCAGTATTCAAACAATGGCAACAGCTATTGCCAGTTCCACAATGTAGCCACAAAACTGCTCACCCTTCTTATCAAGGAGGGATAGTCTATACTGTTTTAAAAACACATTCAGACAGAAGACCACATCATCAACTTGATTACTTGAATTCTTTTACCATAACATGTTTCTCCAGATCAAGCAGCAGGTTTTCTGGGGTTTCTTCTTTGTTTTGCAGCACATGTTTTAACTCCGCAGTAGTCAGACCCAGCGTTCTGCCTGGATGAGATCCATCTGCTTCCATAAGGCTTCCGTCATCTCCACAACACCCCTGAAATATTCAACAAGTGGAAAATAAGTGTACATAAATATTCATCTTACTTTTGAACCGCAAACCCCTGAGAGTTCTAATGTACATTAGAGCAAATCTAGCAAAACAAGAGTAATATCTTGATTTTAAAACATATCACGAGAAATATTTTAATAACATACACTTCAATAGGCAAGTTTAGATGCTGTATCAAAACGAATGCAATCCTTTCCTATATAAGCTGAGGTTTGTATCACAGAATTAACAACTATTTTAGATTCCCTTCTATATTACATATCCATACAGCACCTCGCTAGCAGGATGCCAAGAATCCAAAACCCACACAGCAAGCTATTCACTTAAGAAATCAATCTGAATCAATCTGCTGTTCTTCCTGCTGAAGATAAAGATAGTACTAAGACTACTGATGGAAAGCCGTGAAGGACTACTGATGATTGCCTTACACAGCAATCTGCATAGTCAACTGCCTTCTGAAATAACTATTCCTGAATGTCTCACACTGCAGATTTCAGAGACATGCGGCTGAGTTTGTGTAAATATTCAATACATATTCACTTACCAGCGTATCAGTGTTTAGAATCTGTCGCAAAAAATCCAAAAAAGACGAGGCCAGTTCACCCGTGTCTTTGCTAAAACTAGTTATTACTCGCTTTAACACAGTGTATAGAGCACTGCTGTGTTTTCTTAGAGAGCTGTTTTTATAATGAAAAGAGGGAAAATACTTCATTAGTGCATATGTTCTGACCTGTAACTTGTTATAAGAAAACAAAATATATGGAAAATAAATGGGGTCAATTTTACAGTTCTCAAGTTGAGTTCTGATTGCAAAGCTGGAGCTTCATTATTTTCTCTGTACAGGACCATTGTTCTTACCAGTGCAATCTGCAGATATTTCAGACTGCATATATACAGCTATACATACTACAGCGATACCCTCTAAAACCTGCAAGAAATTACACTTTCATCTTTGGCAGAAAAGGGATAGGAGTACAGAAATATGTGCTTGCACAAGGGCCTTACGTAGAAAGCAGGATCCTGCTTGTTGTTACAATCTCACTGTATCTCATGATGCCTAACCGCAGAAACAAACCAGAAAGGTATAATAACAATCAACACAGAACCAGCAAGGCTGTGCATACTGAAGCTGACAGCTTGACATAAAGGATCAGAGAAACAATGGCATCTTTAACATGCTTATTTTTCATTTGCAGGTTGTCTCGCTTCTTGCAGTCTGAGCAGCACAGTTCTGTAGCGCTGCTTAGAAGAGTGCTTGGAACAGCCTTTCATTGACAGGGCTCCAGGCACTACCTTTTTCTCTTTGGAAACCTCACAACTTTCTTGCCTGTCTGTGCCTCACCTTCAGTGGATAGAAAAAGGTCCAAATACAAGACGAGGAATTAAGTGTCAAAATATCGCAGCACTGTCCAATGTATGTATGTATTCTACTCAAAAGGAAGTTGAGTCCAAAAAAAGTAGTAAAAAAAACAAAAAAAAACCCCACAAATACACAACACTTATTTCAAAAGCCTTAGTTGCCTGAAGGTCAGAAAACTCTGAGGAAGTGTAACTGAATCCTCTCAAAATAGAAGGAATGACAGACAGCTTCCCAGTGTCCCAGGTGAGAGCTCTAACTATCGAGTGACTCCAAAGGGAAAGACACTCATTCTAATCCTCCAGCCTTGGAGTGGGGAAATAGAGTGTACAAATATTTTTTCAATATTTTGTTTCTCACTTGAAAGAAAGTGCTCTTGTATGCATACTGCAGAAATGATTCAGAGGTAAAACCTGAAGGAAGACCAAAATACTGAGTAAAACATTAAAGGCCCAAAGAAATGAAAGTTCAGATGCCTTATCCTCAACATTTCCTACTAGATGAGTAAGAAACGATTTAACACTAAAGAAGTTTTTTAAATCGTTTTAAGTTGTCACAGGTATCTTAAAATACCATACCTCTTTACGTGATAGAAGCCATAGTCATGTTCTGTAAGGAACATCATTGTTCGGATACACGTCAGCAGGCAATTGTAACTGCTCTCGGAATTAGTTAATGTTTCCATCAGAGAGTCACAAATTAAGGCCATCAGCTCTTTGCTTGGTAAGGAGTTGGAAAGCTGCTCTGATTCAGACACAGAGCCTTCTGATGAACTTGGTAAGATGAGTGCAATATCCTATAAAAAAATTATTATATGCAGAGTAAAAAAATGCATTCAAAATGCCAGCAACAAGTATAAATCATAGAAGAAGTAGGTTCTTTCACTATCCCTTTTTCAAATCTTGTTTCAGTATTTCAGTTATTACTGACCAGTAAAATACTTATCCAGAGTACCCTTTTAAATTTGGCTCTGTTAAGGGTTACAAACCATTACTGGTATTTAAATCATAAAAACTTCTAAGGGTGAATGTGATAGCAGAGCCACAACTAAAAGCCAAACAGTTACTGGATAATACATATACAACTTCTTGCCTAGGTAGTCAAACTGTTCCTTAATCTGAAAACACTCAACAAAACACAAGGAGCAGCTGAGCTCACTGCACTTGTTCAGCTTGGAGAAGAGAAAGCTGAGGGGTGACCCCATGGCAGCCAACAACTTGCTCACGGTGGGCAGTGGAGGGGAAGTGCTGATCTCTCTCTGGTGACCAGCGACAGGACACAAGGAACTGGAATAAAGCTGCGTCAGGCGAGGTTCGGGTTGGACATTAGGAAAAGATTCTTCACTGAGAGGGTGGCCGGTCACTAGAACAGGCTCCCCAGGGATGTGGTCACAGCACCAACCCTGTCAGAGTGCAAGTAACATCTGGATGATGCTCTTAGTCATGTGGGTTAACTTTAAGTAGTCCTGCTAGGAGCAGGGAGCTGGACTCAATGATGCTTATGGGTCCTTTCCAACTTGAGATATTTGATGATCCTGTGGTTCTGCGTAAACTAAGAGGCTGCAGACACCACCTAGAAAGTTTAAGATCTACTGCCCCTCCACATTTTACATCAAATAAAACAAGATTCACTTTCACAACGAATTTGCATGGGCAAAGGTCTCTTGTTTATATGCAGATGACTGATTAGTCTCTACTGCCCAACAATGCCCAAATGTCTTTTGCCTAAGTGGGTAAAAAATACTAGTTGCATGTATTTATTTGCTTTAAAGTAAATAATGACACGCAAATCTATTCACATAACCAATGAGAAACTACCGATGCCAGTCTATGACTCAGTTTTCAGATAACGTTTCTTACCTTGCTCTAGTAACTTAGGCTTTTTTTTTCTAATGGTCAAGTTTTCTGGTAGCAGCATATCATATATCTTTATATTTGGACAGCTAAGAGATACATAAATTTATTCAGCTGGGTAAGAGGTGAATAGTGACAACTCAAGTTTTGTCAGTGGCCCATAGTGAGAAATTACATCCCTCTCTCAGCAGAGCGGACAAGTCAATCTTTGTGCCATTCAGTTCTTGGCCTCTAATGAATTGCCAGGACAGTGCACATAATGCCAGAGAGATATCATAAAGTTAAATTTACATTCAAGAGCAAGAAGACAGTAAGTCTACCAAAGGAGCCAACCATAAACATTTTTTCTTTCTGTATTTTAACAATGTTGATTTCTTTTTTTTTTTTAAAAAAAAGAAAGCACATAAGAAATAATCTCATTTAAATTGTCTCCTACAATTATCAACACACATTATGCATTAAATACAGAAAATACCTGATCACAGAGGGATTGCAAAAGGGAAGTAACATATTCAGCGCACTGTTGATGAGTGACGTTGTCCCCAGCCGATCGCATCAAAGCCAAGAGCTCCTGGAAAACCTCTACGTACTTCTCATCACCTTTAGTATTTCCATTGATAAGATGCAAAATAGCCAATTTACAAGCTTTATGTGAAGCCAGGGCATCCAGTAAAGCAAGCAATCGAGTGGTCTGTCCAGTGTACTGTTTCTCTTTATCTTCTGTGTTGCTGAAAAGATATCAATGCACTCTGAAAAAGCTCTTTTAAAGTAACCTAAAAAACTATAAAACCAACCACTACAGGAGTCATATAATTCTGCGTTTTTTAAAAAAATGGTTTACGTACTTAAAACTACAATTTACTTTTTGAAAATTGTTCGACTTTCACTAAATGACTTCTGCTTGCATCAGAAATTAACTAATCTACTATGCATCTAAAACACTATATGTAATCTCATTGTATACAGATAAACAGGCTTTTATATAATTTAAACAGTATCTAATTCTGTGGATAATTATTATTCTAAATAAACAACATTAATTGTTTCCAAACACTCTGAATTTGTAGTATACAACCTCCTCCAGCTTACAAACACCTACACATTCTCCTGTTAGTACACAAAATCCAATATATCAAACTTTGCTGCCCTAATTTTCTTATTTATATTGGATAGATCCTTTAGAAGCTCTTCACAGACAAGATAAGGCTTTGCAGGGACAGTCTGAAGCAAATCTTCCTGAAATACTTACCATAAACATACAATGTGAAACTGTCTACATCAAAACTTAAATGTATGAGATAGTTTCTTGGCAACATTAAGCATTATCAGGACACAGTATATGGCGGTGGACTGAGAATTCATTCAGTTCATCATGGATAAGTAATATTTCCAAAAGTATTTTCCTCCTGCTAAACGTACTGCACAGAATGAAGATAAATTTAACAGTTCATTAAAGAAATCTTTGCAGTAGAAAACAAAGATACCTTTGTAGGTCTTCTACAATCAGATCCAATACAGTCCTCATGATAAGAAGAGCAGTAGGTGAAGCCAGGTCACACAACTGAACACAAATACGTCTCAACATGTGCTGAATAGGTTGGCAAGATGAACCGGAGAAAGATCGAACTATCTCTTGTATCAGTTTGGCTTGAACATGCAGATGCATACTCCACAGCTTCCTGGTGTTGAGCGCCACTGAAATATCATGTGGTTCAATTACCTGCAGGAACAGAAGAACAGGAGGTTTTCCCTTTCAACTTTTGTCATAAAACCCGAATTCTACAATAAGGTATAAACAAAGACTAAGTACTAATACTGTCCTCAAAGACACACAAAGCCATTTTCATTATTAACACCGAATGACAGGGCACGATTCCGGCTTCAGGACCATGGGTTGTCACACACCTTTTATGCTTACTTATCAAAGATCACAAATGCAAGATCCATGCCAAAAGAAAGGAAAGCCTTAATATACTGAGAGTTTGGCATTCGGGGTTAACTTCAAAGGCTTCATAGTCCATCATTTAAGTAACAGAATGGGAGTCTGGATAATTTTACAAGGAACAACAGAACAACATACAACCACTAGTTTAAAAAGACGCTCCAATAAAACAATTTTGTTTCTAATGTAAAAGGTGTATCTTCAAAGAATCTATATGAACACAAATGCTTTGCAGAAGCTTTAATTCATCTTTTCACATATCCAGTTTTCTCCACGATTACGAAAATGGCCTACAGGTCATACATAATTAAAATTCTTTAGAAACTAAATAAATCTAAATTATACCTGAGTTGTCTGCATGGGCAGTGGAAGAGGCAACAATTCTGAAAGCAGTATAAGTCCAGAGAAAAAGCCTTCGGGAATTCTCAAAATTGAAGAGAGAACTTCCTTCAGCATTAAAGACCAAGTATTGTTTGCCAAAGTTTCTTCTGAAATGGTAAGTTTTTCATTAACACCTTGTGTAAAAGTCAGTAAGATATCAACAATGTCATTCTGAATTTTCTGTTCATCGCTATCTAAGCGCCCTGAGAGAGGAATAGAACACAGGAGCATGTGTAAAGAAACAAGTGCCGATGGAACGCGCATGTCTTTGAATTCAAAAGATCCACCCCTCAGGAGTTCTGTCAGCATTGTTTTGAGGAGAGTAAGAGTACAGCGGGCCATAGAAACAGTAGTAACTCTGTGAAGTGTGGTGCCCATGTTGACATGGAGTCGCCAAGGCTGAATAAGGACACTGTTCAGCTTCTGCAATACCCTGATGAAAGTGTCCATTCCCTCAGAAGAAAAGAGCTGAATAACTGCAAGATTCCATTTAAGGTCTTTCTGTTGACCTGTACAGAAAAGAAATAACATTTCTGAATGTCTCATTTCTCCTGGGAAATCACAGTTAGACATGTTCATGTAGAAGACTGAGACAACAAAGATTTCTGTGTCAAGCAATACAAATATATCAACCATACCTTGTACCAGTGGTGGTGGACATGCAACATGACAAAGAACACGAAGTGCAGTAGGAAGACCAACTCCATCTGGGGTCATCAAACTGTCAATATTCTTTGCGGGGAGAGGACAAAAAAAAAACCAAACACCCATTTTACAAGGCAGGACTTCACACTTTACAACAAGTATACCACTAGCTTAGTTTTCAAGTACTGTATTTAGTTATTGTACGTATTCTGCAAAATTTAATTATTTTGCCTTTTGGAAAGCAGTCACAAACACGGCAGAAGCGAAAAACAAGGGTCAACGTTTGCATTGTGGTTTTATGGCAAGAAAAAAGATTTAAATAGTTGGATCTTTGTATCATGTAGTTACCTTAGATTTTGTTTCAATAAAAAAACTGGCAGCAAGAACTAGCCTAGGCTGTAAGCTTTAATAAAAACATCTACTTCGGGTAATAGTACATATTTTTAAATATCATATATTAGTACATACCTAAGGTCAAATATCAAACGAGAAAAAGGTCTAAGCTTATAGAGCACAACTGAAAGATAGCATCTATCTGTATTTTACTAACCTGCTTGATATATTCAATGAGATTTGGAATACAATTTATTTCAAATCTAAGATTTTTCAAAGGTTCAAGCCACTTGCTGAGCTCTGAGGGAAAAAAAAAGAGTTAATCAAGTAATATGTCGGTGCATTTACGAATATAAAACTCTTTGCAATAAAAAGATACTCAATGTACTCAACAGGTACTAAGCCTAAGTGTGAAATTTGTAAAGTATATGTTACAGATGTATCCAGATAAAAAGCACCAACAAAAATAAAACTTCAGAACAGGCAATACAGCTCATGGACACAGACAAAATTTCACTCAGGTCAACCTGAACACTCAAATAATTCCCAAGATATCATTTGTAACTAAACATTTTTAAAATGACACGAAGGGTCCCATTGTCAGCTAAAGAAAAAGCCATCAAGAGTAAGGACCAAAGCATATTAACCTTAATGTACATAACAGGTTATTACAAACTGAATATAAAATTCTTAATAAATACCTAAACGTAGGCAATCTCTGCACCAGTAACACACATTCTCTCTGGAAATCCTTATAGATTAACAGAGTCTCTCTTAGTCCAGAATAACTTTAAAGTCCCCATTTTCGGGGACAAGAGATTTAAAGTTTTAAAACTTATTGTTCCTAAAAATATTTAAAAGAATGTGAAGGTTCGAAGGTTGACTGGATGTGAACTGACAACTATGTTCTGACTAATTTCATAATTTGGTTTAATAAACTAGTCCCGCTTCTCATTAAACTGTCTGATGATCAGGTGAGGAGAAAAGATATAAAACCATAGCAGAGGGGGGAATTAAACTAAAACTTTGAAGAATTCTGATTTCTTTCACTACACGTAAGTCTTGGAAGAAATAACTGGTATGTCTACATGAGTCAGTTAAGCAGTGTAGGGCACAACTATGCACATCAGAGCTTTAGTGTTCAGGTGCCAGAGCAGTCCCCACCAGGCTTTTTCCAAATGACCTGGGCTTGATCTGTCACAGGGAACACCCTGAGACACAATTTGGAGGTCAAAATACTTAGTAACATGGTAACATAGACTATTCCATGCCAGTTGGCCTAGGTGCAAGAACACAGTCCTAGGATTACTTATTAGTATATATAGATCCTATAAGGTTACATCACTAAAAGAAACAACAAAAATATAGAGTCAGCTCACTGACTAGTTAGTCCATTTTTACTAAAATCTGCTCTCCTATTTTCAACACAGAAATAATTACAGGAGGTTTGAAATGATCCAAAATTAATGATAGTTAATATTACTTGAAAAATAATTTAAATAATTTCCTTTTTAGCTCTCTTTAACAGAAAAAAATTACACATTATCTCAGTGACTCAACTAATCAGATGCAGCTGGAAAAGGAATTTCATTCTATACATTATCCAAACCAGATGATTGTGAAGCATCAATTACCCACATATAAAAGGTTTATTCTATACATTCAAACAATTCAGTTGATAATGGCACATAATGTACCTTGCAATTTTGTGTTATTTTCGTCTGCCTTACAAAGCTTCAGCAAAGGCGCCGAGTGCTGTTCCAGCATTTGGACATCACTGGAAGATTGAACCACCAGCAAAACAAGGATGCAGGCATAATTATAAGCAACTGACTTCTTAGACTTTGAGTCTCTGAAACAAGAAAAAGGACTTGCTTTAGATTTCAACTAGTGCAACTCGATATTTGTTAGATTTTCATTCTCTGACCCACAGAACTTTTACCTTCACCAAGGCTTGCCAAACATAATTATCAACAACAACAAAAAAAGTTCTCCTATGTTTTTTATAAATGGAAAGCTTTCGTTTACATTTACTTCATATTTATTTCAGTATCCAACAAAGATGAGAGTTGAAAGCACTGACTGGAGCCAAGTAGAAAATAAATATTTCCGTAACTTTGTCTCACTTTAAAAACACTGTTTCCTAAAGTAGTAAAAGAGCCTGTTCAGAGATAACAATGACTGTTTTTAACAGTTTTAAGAACTTACAGAACTGAAAGAGCCCACAGCAGGAAAGTGTTCAGTGTCACTTCCCCACTCAAATCTTTTGCTCATTTCACAGTCAAATTTTATGCTTGAATGAAAACTGCTTACTTACTGATTGTTTTTCACACAGCCAAAAGTCTGACCTGTATCACAACACCTTTGTGGATGACCTACACAGATCCTGGGCTTTAAGTACTTGATTACAAATGACACGCCTGATGTTCTATTACATTATTCTAGTTAAAAGTTTTTTGTCTTGTTTTTAAACAAAAAGATTGTGATCCAAAAGAAAAAATATTTTAGATTTACTGATTTATAAAAGATACAATACTTTTTAAATGTAAAAACCTAAAGAATGTAAGTAAACACTTAAATTACCCTAAAGCTTCTTTGGAATAGTACTCCATTAAAGTAATAAGACTTTGGAGATTTTTCTCCAGACTGAATACATGAGCCACAGCAGATCTTCCCACAGGGTTAAAGGTAATCAAGTAAAGGTTGTGAAGTGTTCCCAGCAGATCCGAATGGTCGGTCTCCTCACTGGCTGTGCACCGCTGAAAGTGGCAAAATAGTTCTGAAATGCACTGCAACGTCTGTGTTGAATGCAGGAGCCACAGAGCAAAAGTATCTTCATTGGCACCATCTGACTGGAGACCTTCCTCCTGATCTGGATCAGAAAACTGGCAAAGTGCTCTAATCAACAAGTTTGTTGCTTCGTACTCAGAAATAAAGAAAAGAAGACCCTTCTGTGACTGCGCCAGGAAACGCAATATGTCTCGTATAGCTTGAAGCACACCTGGATGTGCACCTGTCACTGGCATAGACAGTAGCAAAGTAATGCATTCCAAGAAATGGTGACTATGAAGATATCTGAAAAATAAAAAACAAACAGGAAAATAATCAGTAATACTACAATCATCTGCCAACACTGCATAATAACATTATATAAAATTACATGCCTTCTAGCTTCAGCACTTAATGCTCTGTGGACTAGGAGAAATAATAACTAATTGTGAAGTAGTACAAAATTTTAATCTTATGGAACATAATTGCTATAAGATTTACAGGAAATCCCTAAATATAAAGTTCTGATCTCCAAAAATAACCCAAAAAACCCTCACATTATCTACAAACAAACAGTTTATACTTTATTAAATTTGCTGTATCTGAATCATCATCAACACTGCATTAAATGTTTTAAATGTGGTGAAAAATCAACCATTACAGCATACATAAGAGGTGATTTGAAGACACTGACATGTAGATACTTACAATTGGCCATGACCTACACAGCTACTATCAAAGAAAACTGTTAGCATTTAGAGAAAGACTTTCTAGACAGAAACTTGCTAACAGAAATAACCCATGGGATCCTTTAAATGGCTGAAGGCAGGCAGACCTCAACTCCTCCTGCACCACGCAGGAGTGACCCAAACAGACACAACAGCACCACTTCTAAGCAGGGCTGGCTCATATCTCACCATCTCGACACGCACACAGAGGTATCCAGACTTGTCTGATCCATGTGCACAGGCGTGTTCCAAGACAAAGGGAAAACTCTCTACAACAATTTTCAAATATGTACTTGTACAGCACCAGCACAACTGACTGGGATCTGTGAATGCAACTGAAGTGCTAGCACAGTGCCTGTAATAACAAGAGGGTCTCTCTAGCTTGGAGGAGACTGAGGGGTGACCTCATTAATGTTTATAAATATGTAAAGGGTGAGTGTCACGAGGATGGAGCCAGGCTTTTCTTGGTGACAACCAGTGATAGGACAAGGGGCAATGGATACAATCTGGAATACAGGAGGTTCCACTTAAATATGACAAGAAACTTCTTCACAGTGAGGGTGCCAGCGCACTGGAACAGGCTGCCCAGGGAGGTTGTGGAGTCTCCTTCTCTGGAGACATTCAAACCCCGCCTGGACACCTTCCTGTGTAACCTCATCTGGGTGTTCCTGCTCCGGCAGGGGGATTGGACTGGATGATCTTTCGAGGTCCCTTCCAATCTTTAACATTCTGTGATTCTGTGATTCTTGTTATATGCATGCTAGGTTGATGGAAAGCCAACAAAATAACATGTACATTAACTATCAGACTCTCTCAGACTTTACAAGCACAATTCAGAGTCCTCCAATAACATACAAAGCGAAACATCTAGAGAAGTGTTAGTCAGCAAGGTCATCCTTAAAAAAAAATCTGTAACAAGCTGGGGAAAATACACTCTATACAGTGAACTTGTAACTGCCATACCTGAACAGGACAGGGTAAGGGTCATCCCTTTCTGGAGGGCCTGTAATGCGCGCCATGGTTGGGAATGATTTCACAGGTGGCTGAATCATTGTATGAGGAGCAGTTTCCATCAAATGGAAGATTTCTTCAAGAAGACTAACAAGTTTTTCCATCTCTCCTTCACTTATATTAGAAGATTCCAAAAGATGATCCATATCCATAGGAGCCTCCACATCATTCTCATACTCTTGGTTGGTTCTTTCAAGTCCTGCCAACTCCTGGTCCTGTTCTGGCTCCGAGTGATTAGGAAGAGGAGGAGTGTTCTCTGCTAACTGATCAACTACCTTTTTAATATCTGACAGAATCTCATAGAAGTGACATTTCTGCAGAATTGCAGAACCAGCAGTAACTACTCTCACAGTCTGATCTAACAGTATGAGTTCCAGGAGTTTCTGATAACCACTTTTTTCATGTACATCTACACCACCCTTTAGGAACATCTCCATTCCTTCAGTCATACTAATAACACTATCCAAAGCTTTAAAAGCATTAAGTTTGAGGGAGGATGATACATGATCTGCAAACAACAGTTCAAATAACACATTAATAACTCCTGCCTGCAAGAGTGCCGTTATTCCTTGAGTCCCACATTCTCCTAAAGACGATACCAATTTTGTCCCAGCCTTGAGTTGTCGGACATTCAAAGCAATGGGCTGTTTGAGAGCTACCTGAAGGTTCAGAGCTTGCAGGGTCCAGTCTACCAGCTGGGTAATGTAGTCTTGTTTTGTGTCTTTCACCTGCAGGTAGCTCAATCCTTTTACTATTAAACTTGGTACTTCTTCTAATGCAGTGACCCACTTTGCACCCCTTTCCTCCTGATACAATTCCAACAGTTCAGTTAATTTAACTGAGGCTTCGACTGCCCCTGAATTTTCTTTTTCTGGGTCTTGGTCCTTTATTTTACCAACTTCATTTTCAAATACAGTCTTGTAAGGGCAGCTAAAGTATAAAAGAGGTCCAAGCTCCCTTTCAAAAGGTTCATATGTCACAGGAGGCACAGATGCCAGATCCTCAGGAGTATATTCAATATCAAAGCTTGGATACTTAAATGTTTCACGTTCCAGATCAGCAATTCCATCTTCATCACTTGAAATCTGCTCATATCCATCATCACCTAAAAAGATGCAGTTATGAAATAAAATATATTATGGATAAACCAGGTCCGTAACTGCTGAGAACCTGCTCAAATTAAAAAGTTATAATTTATATAATGCAAGTATTACTGGTTATAGAACAACCATACAGTAATACATCTGGAGAGAGAAAGCTTTCTGGGTAAGTGAAAGCCCCAGTTGACGGATTTTTTTTAATGTAATAATAGAGACATTTAAAAGAATGTACAAAGCAACAAGTTTAACTAGGGCACACTTCACTACAAGAATACTGTCCAGTTCTCTTCCTATGATTGCATCTATCATAAAACTTATAGCCTGAAATTTTGCACAGGCATGGGTGGGAACTTTAAGTAATGCAAGAAGATTACTACTGACATTATTAGATAAACAACTTTACTTGATTTTTAATTAAGAAATAATTTCTTTCACCACTTTTCTACATTTTTAAACAAAAAAGACAACAAGATCAAATGTTCATTCTCACCTATAAAAGCTGTATCTATTTTCCTCTGTTTACACAAAGTAACATGAAGATTTACTACAAAAGAGTAAATGAATAAATATTCCATGGCAAAATATGGTTCTCAAGAGATGTCAGCATCATAAATAAGGCTGGCAATGGTGAGATGACCACAGGATCCAACTCTCCTCACACTTAGTCATCATAATGTTACTACCATCAAAATTTCATAAACCTGATTTTTTTTAACTTTTTACAACTTACCTTCGCCTTCTTCCTCCTCTTCACCCTCTTCTTCATCTTCATCTTCCTCATCCTCATCCTCTTCATCATCAGCAATACTGTCTACTGTTTGCTCATCATCATCATCCTCATCCTCCTCCTCCTCAACATCCACATCATCTTCATCTTCTCCTTCTTCTGGTTGATCTTCCTCCACTTCTCCATCATCAGAATACTGGCTTTCTTGATGAACAGATGTTCGATCAGGAGAAATGGGCTCAAAGTAGTCCTCCCTATGGTCCACATCATCTTCTTTTTCCCCAACCACTAAAAATTTACACAGTTTAAGAAATAAGAATACTTCTCTGATATCCAATGCTCAATAATATGTTTTAGAATTTTGCATTACATATAGTGGAGATACCAAAAAAAACATATTGAAGAAAATCATCAGGTGATCTAACTGAACACTAGCAACAATCACTTAGCTCAGTAAGACCATAAAGAAATATGTAAAGAGTTCTTGGCACTTTTAACCCATAAGGAGACCAGAGAACTCAGCAGATGCTGCAGAGAGATGGAGGAAAAGAACAATTAATATCACAGTCAACAGAACATTTATATAAAATATGAGCAGCATGTTCAAGAAGTGTATTTGTCAACAGTTGATATTCTCAAATTACCAACTTTTAAATTGATACCATTTAACACAGCCAAGAGATTTTCTTTCAAATCTCTTTCCTAAAACTGAATCTGTCCATCAAGAGCAACAGCAGACAGTAAACTTCACACAAGGCAGGAACACAGAATTCTGCCTCCACTAAGCAGTGATGTGCTGCAGATAAAACAGCCTCTTCTCATTCTACCTGACACTGGCATAGGTTCATCCTCATCATCATCAGGAGGAGGAGGGCCTGGAGGTGTCCTTGGTCCTCTAGGTTGTGGTCTTGGAGGGCTGCCATTGAACTGGTCTTCTTTCTCTCCATCAACTATATTTATTGCAAAAATAAAAACTTGCATTTAATGGAATCACAGGAATAGAAGCAGGAAATTTTAGTTTTTCAGTGCTACTTTTGACTAGGGAACATCTTCATTTTCCAGATGTTATTTAATCTGTCTTCTGCCTCTGCAGTATGTGAGGCAGTTTGCTGAAGTCACTTTTCATGTAAACAAGAACGACATCAATAAGCAAGTTTATTAACACTATTGATTTTTTTATATAATACTGTATTAAAATTAACATGGGTAATTGCCATTTCTGACTTTGGCACTAGCAATATTATAAGTCTAACAATAATATCTGAGTTATTTTAAAATAAGTTTACATCTCAATTGACCAGTTTTTACAGTTTTCAACCATTTTTTACTACACAGAATACTCAAATTCTGCAGCCCAATGGCTGTGCCTTGAACAAGACAGTTGTAATTTTAAATCTAAAAGCAAGACTGAAGCAGAAAGTTGCTCATGGGTTCTATTCATGGCCATTCTACTACCTACGGAGCTAATCCACTCTCAAAAAAGCACTAGAAAAGAATCTACTTAAAACCATTCAATATAAATCTAAAACAAAATACAAAACTAAATGACAAAGACATAAAGCTAGAAAAATAAAGCCACTGTAAAACCAAATATGAGAGACATGGTTTTTTGTTAAGATGGGATACTATAATGTTGATTTAAAAAAAAAAAAATCTGTATCTCCTCACCAGTCTTACCATGTTTTGGGTTTCTTTTCAAACCAGGCTGTTGCTGGGGAGGTGGTGGTGGAGGTGGGGGTGGAGGAGGTGACTCTCTCTCATGGCTTATCACCCTGTCAACTGAGCCATATATTGCCAAAGTCAGACAGTTATACCACCCTCTTAGAACCAAGCCATCCGTGTTGACCTGTTTTTTTAGAAACAGAAAAAGCACTTAAAAACAACACAACTTCAGAAAAGTGATCTGATTTTAATATCACTGTATCAGCACCTGCATAAAAACAAGAAAGGACAACCGAACATTAAAGTATCTCTTTACCCTACATTTTGAAAACTCTGAAAAGTTGAAATATATCAATCATTACAATAAATAAATAATCTTTCTCTGAAAGCATTCAAGTCTTTGCAATATATTGCCTAATCCACTAGAGCCTATTAATGAAAAAAACATTATTGTGGGTCACACAAACACTGAACTGAATGAAGTAAACCCAAACAGAACTGAAAATTATGTGCTCAGCTGTGGGCTGCAGCCACAACACTCTGATTCATCTTTGCTCATACACAGTGGATAGTTCTGTTGGAAAGCTCCATGGGAGTGGTCAAGCCATCAAATCTACAGCTCATGCCATTATAGATGCAGACTCTAAAGGGATCAGTACCTGAACTACCAGCAGGTTTTAGAATAAGATCTTAAACGATAAATGCTTCACACAGAGCTAACGCACCACATGCAACCATATTTATACCTAAATGACAGACATGTAAAAAACAAGGTTTAAATCACATTGCATTACCTTTGCATTGGGTCTGAAAATAATTGAAGTGTTTTCATCATATTCAAGGCTGTTAAATAAAATATACGAAGTTATTTTTCCATTAATATAAAGCATGTTTACAGAAATAAAACACAGCAGCGCTAAACACATAAACCAATAATAAAACACTGAACAAATAAATGCTCTCAAAAACAAGAGTGCAAAATCACTTATTTCTAAAAAATACTTTTCATTAAGAAAAAATAACAATATTTTCTTCTTTTAAGCATGAACCTCTGTCCTCCCACATTGATTGGAGGAAAAGGGCAAAAACACAAACTAGCAAAAGCCAGACAAAACATGAAAATCATGGGAGACACAGATTTTCTATTGTGTATTTTCTGCAGTAAAAAATTCTCAGGAAGAAAATGTAGATAACGAAGTCACACACTAATCTTGAAAGTACCTACCTCCCCAGCCTATCAAAAACAGGGGCACTTGGCTTGCTGACATTGTTGAAAAACAAATCCAGTTGAAACGTATGTGGGGATGTCTCTCTGGAAACAGAACAAAAGTAAAAATTAAATCTGTAAAGCTCCTTATCAGAGTAAGTAGGACTAACAAAGGAAAGAAAACCTTTAAACTATACTGTTTAAATAATTCCCCAAAATAATAACAAGTTCAGCAGAAACATAAATGCATTTTACCTCTTTATATAGGAAGTTCTGCTGAGATATAAAAGTTCAAGAAAAAATAAGAAGGTGGTGTTCCTGAATAAGATACCTACTATCTCACACTTACCCATAAGCCCTATTGTCAGGCAAACTTGTGTGAGCTCTCACTCCAGGAGGAATGACACGCACTTCATTTATGTAAACCACGCATGGAAAACGAACTACATCTACATTGGTACTTTGCTACAAAACAAAGAATAAAGAAGCTCTAAGAAATGTAAAATGCAAACAACATAATGTACTCATGTTCTTTATTAAAAAAATTAAGGTTGCAATCTTAATAATTACAAAATCTGATTCTACAAAATGCTAAACACTGTTACACAGAAAATGTTTATTTTTATAATCTTCTGGCACTTTTCACGTATTTAACATTTTTTATAGAAAGTGTTAGTGGTTTATTTACATGATTGGTTCCCTTCATTAGTGAGAATCTTTTAAACAGTAACACTATTACTAACAGAAGGTATGTTAGTAAAGGTAAAAACTGGAACTTAAATGTTAAAAAAGACTGAGTATATGGTTCCCTCTTAATAAACATATTAATATTATAATTAAATAATAAAAAAAATGTGTGGTTTAACCTTAATTAGCAAATGCTCTATTTCAAGTGTAATATTAGAAATAATGTTACTAAAAATCTGTTTAACTAGACCGATACAAAAATTCTGTACCACACTTATTTCTCCAACTTTGCAACAACATCTGAAAACCTTTTGAAAATCACATTTCTGTTTACAACACAGAAATAGCAAGTATAAAGACATGCTATGTTTCAGCACTCCCTAAAGATGTTTGAGCAAAATAGGAAGTAACCATAACATCACAGTGATTTCCCATGTAGCAGCAAATAAATTAATGCTGAAAGTCTCCTCTCACCAGATTTACTATATTAGGTCTTGTTGCATTTATACATCACCTCTATCATATACACGCTTACAAAATAGTAAACACAGACCAACTATATATCCAACTCTAAGCATATCAAGACTTTCTTGAACTGCAGCTCTGAATCAGGCTTCTCATTGAATGTTTCCAATTAGCAAATTGGATCAGCAAAGACTGCNAATAAAAAAAAAAAAAAAAAAAAAAAAAAAAAAAAAAAAAACAACAACAAAACACTATTGATCCAAGTGTCTATCTATCTACCAACAGAACTAAAAAAAAAAAGAAAATTTACAAAAAATTGATCTGCAGACAGAAGTGATATAACTTTCAACACAATCAGAAAGCAAGAGAAACCCCAAAATTACAAGCATAAGACAAGAAAGTACTAAGATTTTTAGAAAACTAATAAACAAATAAATAGCCACAAGTTTTAAAAATAATATTTAAGAGTATGTTTTGGGGAACATATTACTGTTATTAAATAATAATATTTTTTTAGCACACAAACACAACAGCTCAGCCCAAGGGCTGAAGTATTACAAAAAGGACAGTAGAATGAAAAGACCCCGCTGTGACAGGGATCATGGCTTTATTAACAGGAACAGGGTAACTGTGGCCTGCGAGGAGCGAGGGCTCTGGCAGCTCTTTACTTTGCCTTTAAAAAAGGTGTATGTGTCACGTGGAGACTCAGATTTCTGGACGAAGGGCTGCTGCTGAGGAGGCTGCGTCCCCAGCAACACTGCCCAAAGGCGGAGAAATTCCTGTTTAAACTATATGGGATTATGCCCTGACAGCGACACACCAACACCATCAGGATGGCAAAGTGAATCCACTCCAGTTTCCGTCCAAAACATTAAAAAACCCAAGCAAACAAACAACTACGTAACTGCTCAACACATTAAACTGCATAGCTAAGCCAAATAACTTTCTTAGAAAACTCAGCAATACTTTTCAAGAACTCCAAGTTCCAAGGCAAGACTCACAATCCATTTAGCTGAAGAATTAGTATAACACGCAGAAGGCTTTTCTACAGCATATGAAATACTGTTTTTTCTTTAATAAAAATTCAATATGGTTCAGGTTGGGAAAATGTCACTAGCAAGAATGAAAGTGCCAGAAAACATTATACACAAATAAAAACATTCAGAGAACACACTGTCCTGGGTGGGGGAAGAGAAGTGTTCAGTGTTTCCTACCCAGGGGAACAGCAGTGGCCAGCATCTCCTGCCCAATACTGTCTTAAATAGCAGAATTTAAAAGACGTGAGTATCTTTGATCCTGACAGCTAGAAAGGACTGCAGAATAGCTTCCTGTTTGTTTTTAATTGCAACATCAGCCCAAAATGCTTCATTTTCCTTCCCTAACACCTGTCCATGAACTCTGCTTCTTTCTCAGGTGACACTACACTTTGTTTTCCCCTCATGGTCCCCTTCTTGTACCCTGAACAGCACAGAGCTCTGGGCAAACCTGCTGCAACACGAGCAGCTTCAAGGATGCTCAGGATCCAAACAGCCTCGAAGTGGAACATTTGTATGAACTCCCACCGCTAAAGTAGGCTGGAAATGTTCCTTTTGCTCTTGATGCATGCACGCTGCATAAACCTAACGGAATATTCTACAGTCTCACCCACCCACAAATACCATCCTTCTCATTAACTACAGCAAAGCATTCGATATTTCTCAAGTGAATGGGTACGGCTCTCTACCTGACTTCATTCCCTATGGAACTCTCCAACCAGCTTTATTCTCATAGTTTCCCACCAGCTTCTCCCCATCGCTGCCTCTAAATCCTCGCTCCCGCCCATGGCCGTTCCCTCCCTCAGCCCAGGACAGCGGGCCGGGCGCACCGCGGGGCCCGGCTCTGCGGCCCCAGAAAGGCTTCTGGGCCAGGCGGGGAGAACGGGCAGATCCCCGCCCAGCGGCTCTAGGCCAGGAGCTGCTCCCTCCTGCCCGGCCCCCGCTGAGGCGAGGGCCGCTGCCGGGCCTACCCAGCCCCGCTCGCCCAGCGCCACTCTACGGCCCGCCGCCGCCCAGGAAAGCCCCGGCGCGGGCAGAACGCCAGCAGCAGCCGGGAAGAGGAGCTGGGCGGCGCCCCTAACTCCCCCGCCGCGTTACCTCCGCGCTCTGGTGCTTGAACGTGTCTAAAAAGAGCAGCTCGGTTGCGGTATCCACCGCCATCTTTGCTCGGGCGAGGGGGAAGCGCTTCCGGGCGCCAGCACGAGTGATTCCGGGTCACCGCCGTGCGCGGGGCGGGCTGCCGCGGGGCGGGGCGGGGCGGGGCGGCTTCGACCGTTTCTCCGCCGTCCTCAGTGCTGTGAGGGGGGCAGAGCTGGGGCGGCGGCGTCGACCCTGCACGGAGGGGAGGGGGGGGCCACTCCCGGCGCTGCCGGGTGCAGCGGCCCGGAGCAAAGGCGCGGGGAGGCCGCTGTCCCCGCTGGAGGCTGCGGCGGGAGCGCTGGTGCCCGCAGGTCGAGCCCGTGTGCAGGCGGCGGTGCTGCCCCTGCTCTCGGAGGCCCTGCTCGGTGTCCAGCGCCCTGAACGCGGCCGGGCGCCCGTCGGGTTGCTCCCCGCCGGCTTTCACAGTTGAGCTTCGGCTCAGCACAAGCTGAACTCAGTCCTGCTTGAGAAATTTCTTTTCTGCATTTAAAACTAACCCTTTTCAGATGTAAGAAGTTGTCACTTCTCTCAAGTACTTGTAGAACAAGCCCTTGCAGCCTTTCCACAGCTCCTGATGTTGACCAGCCGGTGCCCTTCTGCAGTGGCAACTTGAGTTGGGTGCAGGTCAGAGATGCCACAGAGCCAAAGCCAGCCCGTGGCCAGGAGAATCATGTGGAGCTGATCTTACGCAAGCAGTGTTTGGTTACACAAGGTTTGTGTACAGGTGCTGTAACAGCAAAACTCTGCCATGTTCCTTCAGAGGAAGTCTAGAAAAGGATGTGTAACATCTCTGACTGCCAGCTGGAGCCTCAGCCACGTACCTGTGCTTTCCTTAACGGTCATACCTTATTATTTGCATCTTGTTTCTGGAACAACTTAATGAAATAAGCTGTTCTATGTGTGCACCAGGAACTGGCAAGTACTTTTTTGTTTTGGAAGGCAAGCTTGCTGCTCTCTCAGTGCTCTGGAGTTTAACTTGCACCAGGAGCGGCAGACCTCCAGGTTGGACTTTACATGAAAACGTTGCATCAGTTTAAACAAGGGTGTGGTTCGATAGATCCATTTTCAGTGGTGAAACTAGTTCAGGAACTTTGTGTTGTCACACCACGTGTTGGGGAGCTGGGCCACAGCGTGCGGTTCCACAACCAGTTTTATTGGCACACCTGAAGAGGAGTTTTGTGGCAGCACAGGGAAACTCATCGTCTGGAATTGCTTCCAAATCCACTGAAAACGTGGTACTGCCTCCTCATACTGTTTCAACAGATGTGGTTAAAATACTTAAAATCCTTTCACAGAAATATTTCAGAATTTCATAATCAAGGGGCCTCCTTGACCACGCTGGCAGGTTTGTCCGCTCTCATTCTTGCCTCAAGCTGGAACCCTCTCTCACCCTGATGGATACAGTTCTAAACTCCTGGAATTAAATATAAATTTTGTAGGTAGAGAGACAAAACTTGAGTGTATATGTATTTTGCTAAAGCAGCACAGTGCCTTATAACTGGTAGTGACGCCTGCCATGGCTTATTTTGGTTATGCTTATAGGCTCTTTGGAGACTCCTGTCTGAGAGTAGCTTTGCAGATCAGCTCCAGACATGGGCATCGTCACACATACCATTGTGCCCAAGGAACGCAGTCCCAGTCAGACAGCTTCTCTCTTGGAACAGTATTGCAACCAGGTCAGCTAGTGCGAGTAGCTTCAGTAGATAGTGGGGGAATTCCAGCCCTATGGTTTTATCTGCAGTGGATCCCTCGCTGCTGGTAACAGTTATGGCTCTGGATGTGAGGAAAATCAGCTTTGCAGGATCAAATTCAGGGGGCTCTGAATGCAATGTCATTGATTTGAGCACATGGCTGAGCTTACAAGTCAGTGGCATTTCTTTGCTGCAAGGTAAAGCAGCAATGTTTGAATGTCACACCCAGTTGCACGATTTCGGGGAACAATTTGGGTGTGGATAGAGAGTTATTTATTGACTGATGAAAGTGGAGAAAGCCGAATTTGGTTAGTAGCAGCAATTATCTTACATTTAAAAAAACAGTGGTAACCATTAACACATTCCAACAAAATGATACAGCTCTGCTGATTCTCCCATTCCAGTTGTAAAAAGTTGATATTCTGAAATAAAACACGAGCACTGATGGAAAGAGCGATACAGGTGGGAGACCTGGCACTGACCAAAGGTCTGCACGGGAAGGATAACAGAGTTGCAGGTGGTATTGGGGTGAATTAAAGACCCTCCTTTAGAGGAATGAAGCAGGGTGGGAGAAACAGAACTCGCAGGAAAAACCTGGAGACTCTGAGATGTGCAAAGTCACGGGTTTTTTCAAAATAAACTGTGAGGAAGGAGTCAATGGGTGGGAAGAGGAAGCTTCAGGAACATGGGGGAAATAAATAAGAGGGCACTTAGGTCTCTCACCATGGTCAGGGGGTGGTGTTGCAACCAGTTCCTTGGCACAAAGGAAGGTGTAAGTAGTTTCAGAAATGTCCTGAAACAGAAAGTGGCACAAAAGGACATGTGGTGGGAAACCAGAACTAATACAAAAAGGACAGAAAAACAGTTTAGCAAATGGACTGGAAATTAGACAGACAGCAGGCAGGAAACAGAAGTAATATCAGAGGAGAGAAATACAGCAACAAGGTGCTGGGAGGAGCCTTGAGAGGTCATCGTGCCCCAAAGCATCCTAGTACATTCCTGTAGGGAACAACACTGATGTCACCTGGAAGGAGACACTTCATGCAAAGGCTATGCTTAACCGGGCCCAGGTACAACGGACGGCCAGGGAGAAGCAACTGGAATGGGATTACACAAACACCAGGAGGCCAGGTAACACAGCACAGGAACTGGAACAACTGGTGCGTGTTGTCAGACCAGATACTGCAGGCATGAAAGAAAGGGGGTGGAATGGGAACTGTGACTGGAAAACAGGCATTTTAGGGAACGTGTTACCCAAGAAAGAGAAAAATAAAAGCTAATGGCGCTACAGAAGCAATTAGCAGCAAGCGGCTCCCTAAATAAATAAATAAAACACATAATGGGAATTAAAAATACTTTTAGTGTAAAGCTTAGCCTATGGAAGGCGTTACTGTACATAATGGCAGCCGCTGTAGCAATAAGCTGGGGAGTCTGATGCTCCTAGATAGGAGGAGACAAGATAGCACAAGACAATAAGGCATAAGAGGGAAGAAGAAAAAATGCGTAAAGCGGAACACAACAAATCACAAGTGAAGGAACAGGTACCCATCCAGCAGCGGTTCTCACAAATACAAGGGCTTCATCCTTAAAGCCAAGCAAGCCTTTGGGAAAGAATCAGTCTAGAATGGGTGATTCACTGGAAGATGCCCAACCAACCAAGCAAGCACTATCTGGCATCCTCCAATGTGAAGTCATTTCAGAGATGTACTTCTGGACTTTTTTGCTGAAGTATAAAGTCTTTTTTAAGAAGTTACACTGAACTAAGACCTGACAGAGAAACTGCAGAGAAATTCTCTATACCATCGAATCCCTCTGCTCCAGGCTAGGCAAAGGTCACCAAGCAAACTCCCTGTGTGAGGACCAACCCCACTCCTCAGCTGCTGAGTACAGATCCAGCTGCATCCACCACTCAGGACACACACCCCAGTGCTCTGCTTCATATGTGTTTTACTCAATGCATCAGAAAGTCAGAATACAAATGCACAAAGAAATAGGTGGCAGTTCCAGCAAGGAGAACCATGCTGCACCAAACTGCAGCAGGGCAGAACAAGGGTGCCAGGCAGTATTTGGACTATTTATTGGCTGACAGAATCCCCAGTGCTTGTGAAAGACATCCTCTCCCTTCCTGCCAAACCCACAACGTGTATGCGTTAATAAAAAGTGGTGCAAGCTGTGAACCTGCGTTAATAAAAGGTGGTGCAAGCTGTGAACCTGCACCACTTGCACAAGGAATGGTGATGAAGAAAAGCATGATGTGCACCTGTCCTGGTTTCAGCTAGGATAGAGTTAATTTTCTTCCTAGTAGCTGGTACAGTGCTGTGTTTTGGACTTAGAATGAGAATAAGGTTGATAACACACTGATGTTTTAGTTGTTGTTAAGCAGTCAAGGACTTTTCAGCTTCTCAGCCGTGGTAGATGCACAAGAAGCTGGGAGAGAGCACAGCTGGGGCAAGTCACCCAAACTGGCCAAAGAGATTTTCCACTCTATATGACATCATGGTCAGTATATATTTTAGGGGAAGAACAAGGAAGGAGGGGATGTTCGGAGTGATGGTGTTTGTCTTGCCAAGTAACCATGACATGTAATGGAGCCTGGCTTTCCTGGGGATGGCTGAACACCTGCCTGCCCATGGGAAGTGGTGAATGAATCCCTTGTTTTGCTTTGCTTGCGTGTGTGGCTTTTGCTTTACCTATGAAGATGCTTTATCTCAACCCATGAGTTTTCTCACATTTACTTCTATTTCTCTCCCCCATCCCACCGAAGAGGAGTGAGCAAGCAGCTGCACAGTGCTTAGTTGTCGTCTGGGATTAAACCACGACAGCACCATCATCTCAGTAAAAATTTAGAGAAGCAGCATCACAGTGAAGTTGGAAATACACAACCAGGGTCTTAAAGAACTAGATATACTACAGGATTTCTTTCGGGAAAGTTAGTGTTACTTGTTTACCCTACATTCAGTGATCTTTTCAGGTTTCTTTGTCATGAAAAGATGAGGTTTTGTGCAATACATATGTAGAACATAGATTTCACAGTTGAGCAATGGTCACCAGAAGAGCGATGTTGCCACACGGATCAGCACCACCACAGCTCATCGAGGGATGGCGGCGACAGCCGAGCCAGCCAGCGATTGGCACCCGGCTAGAGCCACCGCGCGGGGCGATACAGAAGCTGCGATGCCTCCGCCTTGCGCACGCCAGAGGAAAAGGCTCCACTGTCCTGAGCCCGCTCGGGTCCCTGGCAGGAGCTGCTCCCGGCGGCAGGGCCCCCACACCGCCGCGCCCCAGCACCGCACGGCCCGGCCCCCGACNCGTCTGCCCTCCCCTTCCGTCCGGGCGGAGCGGGAGGGGAGGGTGCCGGGCAGGGCGAGTCGCGCCGCGCTCCGCCGGCGGACGGGGCTGCGAGCTGCCAGCGGTCGCAGAGCCGACCTGCTCTCCACGCCCGCGACATGTCCCGACAGGAGCGGGCGGCCCCGCCCGGGCCCGCTCCCGTCCGCCGCCCCGTCGGTGAGGAGTCAGTCGCTCCTTCCCGGGCAGCGCACCTGGACGGCGGGAGGCGCGGCCCGGCCGTCGGTGCACATCGGGGCTCCTCGGTCCACCGCTGCTCCCCCCGCACCCCGCCCGCAATCCCGACCCCACGCTGGGCGCCCCGCCCGCAATCACGACCCCCCACTCCGCCAACCACCCCCCTCCGTGCTTGCCACGTCCCTGCTCGGCGGGGCCAATGGGCGGGCGGTGCCAGGTGTGTGCTACCTGCACCACGTGGGGCGGGGGGTGGGCAGGTAGGGCCGCGGCCCCGCGCAGAAAAGCCCGCAGCCATTGCGCGCTTCCCAGCGCTGCAGCCGGCGTGGGAGCGGCCGCCGCCCGCCCCGGGAGAAAGGGGGTGGGAAAGGGGCAGCCGTGCGCCTCCCCCGCGCCAGGGCCTCGGGAGCCAGGCTGCAGGTGGGGGCTCTGCCGCTTGGGTCTCGTTTGGCAGCGCCTCGGGCAGGGAAAGTTTCTGGCCTCTTCTCTTCCCCCTCCCCCCCTCTATTCCCCCTTTTTTTTTCCTCCTTTTTTTTTTCCTTCCTCCCTCCCCTTTTATCCTTTCCACCGGCCCTGTGGCACCATGACGGCGTCTCCCGACTATCTGGTGATCCTCTTCGTGACCACGGCAGGCACCAATGGAGCAAGGCTGGGCTCAGATGAACGAGAGCTGCTTCAGCTCCTGTGGAAAGTAGTCGACCTGAGGAGTAAGGAGGTATTTTTCCCCGAGAGGGGAGCATTCCAACCTGCTGCTACCCTTGGCCCCTGCTGTACTGGGTACAGGTGGGGTGGCCCCAGTGCTGGGCTGGCCGTGGGTGCCCCAGGCTGGAGCAGGCTCTAGTGGAGGGCAGGGGCTGGTGCTGCAACTGGGGACCTCCAACCTGGGAGCTGACTTTCCCCTCCTCTGCTTTCTCTGGAGCTGGGGCACCTGCACGACGTGCTGGTCCGGCCTGACCACCTGGAGCTGACGGCTGAGTGCCAGGAGATCACCCAGGTGGATGTGGAGAGCCTGGCACTGGCTCCACCGCTGGAGCAGGCGTTGAGACAGGTGACACCCCATAACCAGCTGCTGGGTGCTGGTTTCCTTTGGGGGCTCCCTGGTGCGGTAGAGGCAGTGTCATCAATTTATCCCCTTCGCTACCACCATGGGAGCAGTGGAGCCTGGCACAGGAGCACCAGGGATGTGTGGGCTGGGCAAGCCTAGTCGGTGGTGGGCTTTGTGGGGATTTCTCACTTGCCTTTTGCTCCTCCACCCTGGGAAGGACTGTACCCCAAGAGAGGAAGATCAGGGTCAGGCATCCCCCTAGCCTGCCATGCTGCACCCTGAGTTTCAGCTGAAGGTGAGCACTGATCAGTGTTGGAAGAGGCCAGGTTTAGGTGCCCTCTGAAAAGGCTAGGGGGTGGCAGGCCCTGTCAAGGATTGTGGTGGCTCGTTGATCCTGGGAAAGAGACAATACTGAAGCCTCTAGATAAATAGGGAGGTGTGTGAGATCCTCACTGAGAGTAGGGCTGAAAGCCCATCTCCTTTCCAACATGCTTGAGTGCCCAGTCTGAGAGGCTCTTCTGCCCCAGCATTCCCTTTGCTCTCTCCAACCAGCTTTATGTCTCCTTGCAGTACTCTTGCAAATGCTCCTAGATTTTTTTTTTTTCTCTGATATAGACTGTCTTAATGGCCACATCTCATTAAAAGGGGGGGGAAAAGGGACAGTGTCTTTTTGAAGGTAATTATCATGGAAGTTATAATGTACTTAGCAAGCAAGAAACAAGTCTACGGAAGTGGAGGGACTAGGCTTATACAAAAAGGAATTCCAGCTCCATATTCCTGCTGCCCAGGAGTAACATGATACTATATGATGAGACTGCCTCACACAGCCACTCTGATCTTTTACATGTCTGTCTTTTGTTGTTCCTGCTTTCAGTTTAATCAGTCCGTGAGCAATGAACTGAACATTGGTGTAGGTACTTCCTTCTGTTTCTGTACTGATGGACAGTTGCACATTAGGCAGGTTCTGCACCCTGAAGCTTCCAAAAAGGTATGTAGTTGTAGCTTAATTTTGACTCTTGGTGTGTTTTATATGATTTCTTGCAAAACTGATCACTTTCTTCTTTCATGTAAGGATGCCTCCACACAACCGCAGTATAAACATCACAACATCGCTTAAATATGCTTTCCAGACTAAAGAGCCTGTCCACGTGGAAGGCATAGACAATACCCTGTGATTATGTACCCTGCGATGCCTTAAGTTAAATCAGAAGAAAGATTTTCGTTAGTTAGGTGTTTGAGAGAGGAGCAATGCATTGACAGAGTGCTCATAGCTCCTGCAACTGTAGGAGCTACAATGGGTTGACAAGTGGGAATTTGCAAGTGTTGCCAAATAGTTAACCACCTTAATCATAAACTGTCTTTTGAAATTTTACATTAACCTTTAGCTTCAGCAATTTTTGATCTCCGTGTCTTCAGTTGATGCTCTGAGGGCGGTGTTCGTGTTTGTAAGGAGCTGAGCAGTAGTTTGGGGCAGGCTATGAGTGATGACTAGTCCCATAGTCTAGAGTTTTCTGTAACTTCAGAGTTGCCAAATCACTAACAGTGTTATGAGGTCCTGCCTATTTTTCATTAGCGATAGGGTTGCAGCAATATGGGGAGTCTCTAATCCTGGAATAACTGCATCAATATTAATAACATCTTATTTTGTGGTTTGCTATGAACTTGCATTGCTCTGTAACTGAGCTGTTCTGCTCCTCTTCTTGTAACTGATCTTGCAACCAGTTTGATGCTTCGTCTTCAAAGGGGCACTGCTACAAGTCCATGCTGTTAAACAGCTGATAGTGGATGAGTTTGGTTTTAATACTTGTTGGTGCTCCAAGTACTTCCTGTCTTTGAAGGTTTAGAAGAGAAACGGTGAGCATGATTCATAGTAAAGGGACAGTCCATATGTATGTAACTTGTCTTGGGGCATGATGAAAATAGGGAATCAGGTTTTTAACAGACCTTCTTGTCAGCTGTAATGGGTATGTGTTTTATACAGTTAATCTTTTCCTGCAGTTAAATTATGTGCATAAAAGAAGGGACAACACCTATGATTATTTAAGTTTGTTTGGTGCCAGGCATAGGCATCCTTTTTCTATATAATCACAGGTCACTGATAGGAATCAAATCTGCATCAAAATAATCTGTTGATGTTTTGTTAGGAATTCTTCATTTGAATCTGCTCTGTGTTGCCTATATGTTAAGTAAACCAGATGCTTATGAGGCCTGTAATACTTCTTTGGTGAATACCCTAATCCTGAGGTTGGGGTGGGGGATTGCTAAAATCCAGATAGGCAGAAATCACTAGGCTCTTCAGAATGTATTTATTTCTTTTAAGATGCCCAGTCTGAACCAATCTAGCAGCTCATAGTATTCAGAGAATTAATTGGCATCAGCTGTTCCAACTGAATGGCAGTGAAGTATAGAACTTGATCTCTCATTGAGGAAGAAAAATAGCAATGCTAAAACTGGAGCAGGAAATCTTGGCAAGCACACCTACATTTTCATAAGTTTGTCTTTAAAGAGTATCGTTTGCCTAATGTACCTGTCCATATGCTAAGCTCTAATGTTCTCAAAGCAGAACTCGTTTGAGAGCCTAAACTTCTTTCTTTGGGCTCCCTAAATGTGCTTTCACGTATCCTGTCATTGTGTTTTAATGCCAAGATTCTAACTACTTGTTAAATTGCAGAAAGCCCTTACTTTTGAACTAGAGAGGCACTGCAGGTAACAAACATCCAAGTGGAATATAAAGTATTATGTCTGTGGAGAAGCTCTGGGGTGAAGATCTAACTGAAGGAGTAGGGGGCTGTGTTGGTCGATGTAGTGGTGGGTCAAAAGGGATTTTGACTTCCAGTGGGCTACATAACTTGTCCCTGGCTTCATACACTGCAATTAAAGTAGTTACCATGCATAGACCAACAACTTCTGCACCCACCGTATCAAGCGCTCATCTGCACACAGTTGGGTGCTTTTTTTTTTTTTTTTTTTTTTTTTTTTTTTTTTTTTTTTTTTGTGAATAAATATTTGAAGTGTGACTATCCTAAAACTCATCCTTGTCTATAAACCAAAACTACTTCTGCTAGTCTTGCAAAATTTGCTTGGCTATAAAAGCTGAACCCAGTGCCCTCTGGCTTTTTACAGTTAAAATTGGAATCAAGAATTGATGATAAATGCTGCAATAGCAGGCATTTGCTCTCCTACATATATATTGGATTTGAGGGACTAGTAATAATAGCAAATGTTTCTCTGGCTGTGAAAAAGCACATTTCTCTTTTTAAACCGCATAGAGAGGAAGCTGCTTAAGCACAAAAAGTTTATAAACATACTTATGTGGCTAGGAAGAGCTATGTGAGTTTCTCTGTAGCAAAGACTGTTTGTGTTTCTTACCCATTATAAGGAAATTGTTAGAAAGTTTGGTATCTAAAGATAAAGTAGATTAAACTCACCCTGGTTGACAGTAACTACTTTGTCCTTTTACAGAATATCTTACTGCCTGAATGCTTCTACTCCTTCTTTGACTTGAGGAAAGAGTTCAAGAAGTGTTGCCCTGGCTCACCTGACCTTAGCAAACTCGATGTTGTGGCCATGACAGAGTGTATCCTTTTAGCAGTGATGGTGTCTACTGCTGTTACAGATTCGGCTGAATTTTAGGACAGGAATGTGTAAGTAATGCTTGCAACATCTGTGTAGGGGTGGTGTAACTTTAATGAGTCACTTAGACCTGTTCTGAGCTTTCTCACAAAGATAAAAACATACGAGGATGAGTGCTCCCTTGGGGAAAATCCTGTATTCTTGATTTCTGTACGTTTTCTTTACTACCTTTGTAGTTTTGTCTCTTTAAACTTCGCAGTTTAGTGTAACTGGCACATTTGTTCTAACCACTGATATGAATCCTAATATTAAAGTTGTGAGGTAGCTTGTTGCATCAGATATATATATTTTTTAATTTTTTAGGCAAGATTAAATGTTGGGAGACCATCATATTTTTTTTTTTTTAGGAGACGGAATGCTCATTCTTGTTGTGAACTCAAATCTTTGATTTGGGAGTGAACCTAAGGTAGGAATGCTGTCGGCATGTGTGATATTTGGTCTAGTTGAAGTTGTACATGTCACACTTGCAAGGCGATGCTGGGCTGCAGTAGGATGTAGTCAGTAACGTGCCCATTTTCAGCGATAGAGATGTCTAAAATTACTTTCTGAAAAGTCTTGAGTAACCTGTAACCTAGTCCTATCTGATGCTTTACTAATCGTAGCTCTGTTTTGTTTGCATGCCATGTGCAGTTACCAGAGCTGAAGCTGGGGCTGCGGATGATGTGGCTGTGCCTTCCTCCTCACTTTGCAGGCAGCCTTCCCTCTTGCTGCACGTTCCAGCCCTTGTCTCAAATGTATTCTTGCACATGGAAAGCACTTGTCTACCCTACTGACAGACTGAAGCAGTGACCACAAAAGCTAGCTAGCAAGAAGGGATAAAGGAATTTGAGTGTGTTTTTAAAGAATTATTTTCAAAAATTTATTTTTAGTTGGTTTTTTTTGTTGTTTTTAATAACGTTTTTCCTCTGGCTAGCTTATCGTGTCCATAGAATGGTTGCCATTAAGAGCTGGTATTTTTCAGACTCAAAAGTCTGTGGCTTCTGAGTTATTTTGGCCTTTCACTGCAGAACTAGTGTTGCCTGGGCTTTGTACCTGTGTCAGCAGGCATAAAGTATCTATGTGTAGATTCTCCTGTGTTTAACCATAAGGTTGAGTACTGGAGGCTGTCTGCTCTGCCATCTGCAAATTAAGAATAATCTCCTCTAGTGAAGGGGGCAGAAATTGCTTCTTCCCCTACTCTGAAGCAAAGCAAAACACTTAGTGTAGGAGTGTGAATTTTTATGTAGAAAAGCAAAATAAATGCTTAAGTTGCATAGTCTAGAAGCTGGATTGTAGAGACTACTTAAAGTTATGATCAAAAACTTAAAAGCAGCCCTAAACAATGTATTTTACGTGAGCTGGAGAAGTTAATTGAAGACAATGAGCTACTTTGGCTGTTTTAGAGATGTGCATTTGCCTTCTCGCTGTGTGAATGTCTCGTGTATGTCTTGCCATATTGCATAGCTGTAGCTGCTTGGGGTGTCACTGCTCAGCTGCGGCACAGTGACTGAGGGGCACTCCTTTGCCTGCTGACAGGGGCGAGCAGCCCCCGGCTTTACCGCACTGTCAGGAAGCCCCTAAAGAGCCTGGACCATTGGTTTTGGCAGTTGCCGGTGGTATTTCCTCAAAGTTCCTAGAGGCTCGGTGAGTCTATCCAAATGCTCCCAGTCTGAGACTGAATTCTGGATCTGATATGCTTCTTAAGGTATATAAACCTAAAAAACTTCCCTCTGGTTTTATGTTAATCTTTGTCGTTTGTCTTGTTTTGTAACTGCTGATGCTTATATTTGTGAACTTGCTATGTTTATGCAATGTGGCTGAAATTAACTCACTATGCCCTGTATTGCTCAAGAGTGGTGAGAGTTAAGGATGCAGAGACCAGAAAGGCAAAATAATTTGTTTTCCTTTTATTGACAAACACGATTTTTTTTTTTGTCCTTACCTTGCTGAAATGTACCAACTTAACCTCCCTGGTGTCAGAAGCTGTATAAGTTGATTGAATTTTGAGAGTCTGGACATACATACAATGCTTGTCACTAAAACAAAACAAAAAAACCCACCAAAAAACAACAACTTGAAGTAGGTGCTGGGTCTAAAGACTAGTTCAAACAGTTTTGTGAAGAGGTTTTTTTTTTTTTTTGGCCTTTCTCATGGAGTGAGACAGCTGCTTTCCTCCTGAGACAGTTATGTAGCAACAAAAAGGCCTAAATGAAAAGTAACTTGGATTTGAAGTGGATATGTTGAGGCAGGGGACACAAAAACAAATTAAAACCAAGTGGAGTAGGTTGAACTGAAGTTCGAATTAGTGCACAGAGTCTGATCAAGATTTTGTTACTCTTGTATAAAGTGCAAATCTTCCACCCTATAGCAAAGGCGGCTGCATGAGGGGATGTGCCAAATAAAAAAAGTATACTGGGCCAGGTTCGTTAGCATTTTGTAGGGAAAGGAGGTTTTGGTTTAGGAGTAGGGTACTCACTAGAGGTGCAGAAGACCGGCATTCACAAACTGATAGGAGCAGGAGTAGAATGATTTTGCGAGCACATCCTTTCATGTACTTACATCTCCATTTACCTATGTGAAAGATGGTTGTGATCAGTAGGAGGAAACTTATGTGATATGAGAGTTAGGGGAAAGCTGGGTATTATTGTATAGTCATTTATATTATTAGAAGTCTTCCAAATGCTTTTATTTTGATGGGTAGCTTTTGATTAAACAACAAATTACAGGCAAATGGAACATACTCTATTGTTCCCAACAGTCACAGGAAATAATTTCCTACTGCACAGTCATTCAAGATTTATATTCCAAGTCTACAACGCACTGGATAGTAGGTGCTTGGCTGTGTATTTCTTGCATAGGCAAGCACGATCTTGAAAAAGAACATAGAGACATAAAACTGAATAATTGGCTGGGTTGTTCTCTGTTTAGAAAGTACTTTTTGGGACTTACTCCTTCAGCAAACTACTTGAAACTGTACCACAATGAAACAATTCCAAAGCCAGGTGAAAGCTTTCCTTTCCCACTCCCCCTTCTCCCCCAAGAAATCATAAGTTTTATACACAGACAGCTGCTGATTTCTTTTAATGCAAAGTAAGGAAATGTTTAAAATGCCATGGAATTTGAGGGACCAAGGAAGAACTGAGACTAGTTGTAACTTACCTCTGAGTGCTACCACTGCCTAACTTATACTCTCAAAACAGTTTTTGGTATGGGAGACAGTCTTCTGGCAAACTTTCTGTAGTCAGTATTGTGTAAGAGTAGTGACAGCAGGACAACTATGAGAAATTTTAGGTAACAAAAAACTTGAGTAGCGATCGTGTTCCGGCAGAGAAAGGAACTCGGGTCTGTTGAAATCTTCTTTTTAAACATGTGCAAGTATACAAAGCAGGGTTCTTGTACCCTCTGTACCTCCCCTACTTACTGCGCTTCTTGATTTGCAAAGCTTGCTAAGCCAGTTTTCACCGCTGTGAGTGCCTCCAGGGTGGAGTGAACAAAGCTTGCATGACTCTTCCTATTTGGTCTGCACAAGACTCATCCTTTGCCTCAAGATTGGGTGTGCAGAAGCCATTAAATGGCAAACAGCTCTTGCTTCCTTCAGTGCGTGGTTTGCTCTACTCCTGAACTGCGTTTGAGGATAAATCTTAACTAGGCGTATGCGCTGGGTGTCAGAAGGAACACAGATGTACTTCAGAACAGCCTGCTTAATGGGCTGGATGTGATCTTGATACTGCAATACTGGAATTTGGTGTGTTTGTGTGTGTGTGTGTTTGCATGGTTTTTTGTTTGGGGGTTTTTTGTTTGTTTGTTTTTTCCCACCTGGGTGTATTGAAAACAATTATGTGGAGCACAGTTTAAAAGCCCATTATTTGGTATTACCTAAGAATCTTGCATGCTGCAGTTTGTATTTCCTGTGATAGTACCCAGGAACTGGGTAATGCCAGATTCCCTTTATGCAAAGTACTATTTTAAAAGATGTAATCTTCTGCCTGAAAATACTTAAAAACAGAACACAGGGGGAGGAGCATTAGTGCAGGACACAGTTGCAATACTAGTTCATGTCATCTCAGAGCTAAGTTGGTTGTTCAGTATTTATTTTGCCGTAGTTAAGAAAGGAGCTGAGAGACTGGGAAATAGAAGAGGTGGGGGAGGGAAGAAGTCTTAGAGGGCAGTGGCAGTGGGTGAAGCTGTGGTGACAAGTCTCATGAAGTGGTTTAGAAATTTCTCCCAGATCACATTGGCAACCCTGATGTGGAATACGCCTTCCTCCTGCCCCCTCTGCTGACTTGCAGGGTGTTGCAGGAGGAGGTGCTGCAGCTGCACAGCGAGATTAAGAAGTTCCTTGTTTCCCATCCCGCCTTGCTATTTGGGAGCGTCTTTTGCCTGTTGCTTCATTTAGAATACATGTGTGCATACTATTGGATATAGTAGTTTTAGGTAGCCAGGTCTGTTTTCCAACTCGTCCTTAAATGTGAAATTGGATTTATCCGCTGCAATCAGCTACTTCCCGTTGCCCAGGACAGACAGCCTTCAAATATCACTGCACACAAACACACATGTGGTCTCCTAGCCCTTCACAGAGCAAGGGCTGGGTTTTAGAAAGACTATTCCATTAACAGCTTTTTTTCCCAAATGTCTGTAATTTCCAGGGCCTCTAATCATAGGAGTCCATCTGTATGTAGTCAGTCTCATTCATTAGAATTCAGGTTTTCACTCAGTTAATGTGATTATTATGTTCCTCTACATGTGCAGAAAGCTATCGATTTTCTTCTCCAATCTTGCCTAAAAGCCTTGATTCTAGCTAATTGAAGGTGAAGATGTGAGCTAATGTTGATGAATTTCTTTCATCCTTCCCGCTGTGTTTATATTAATCTAGAGGTCCTTGGCACAAGTGACTGCCTGTGTCTGAACACCTGGTACCAACTTCTGCTGGCACTGGGACATTTTTTAGAACTCTGTCTCTTGTTGATCAATATTTTAAATGAAAATATTTTCTGAAGAAAATGAACATGGGCTGGGGGAGTTGTTTGTTTTTGTCGTGTGATAGCTTTGCTTCGAATTCCGAGCCCCTTCACACTGCTGCATTCCACTCTTGGGCAGCTGCTCGCTTGTAGGGGTCTTTGGCTTTGCAAATAAGGAAATATTGAAATGTCTCTTCAGTTTTGACAGCCCAGTCTAACAGACAAGCGCATGTGTGTGCACATGCGTATGCATGTCTCCTGACGTAATACCCACTGAAACTCCTACCTAATTTCTCTTGACTTTGGCAGGGAAAAGATAATGTTTCCAAAATCATCATAAAAATTGGTCAGACCAGTTAAGGGCTCCAATACCTGCGTCTTCAGCAGCTTCTGGTTCCCTGGCTGGGCAGCAGAGGCTCTGCATGAGCGTATTGTGGAGCTGGTGGATGCTGCAGTGGGAAGAGTGTCAGGAAAAGGACAAGCACTTCTCTGCCCTGGTACAGCAGGTGCCCAGAAACACCCCCTTCCCCGGGGGCAGGGGAGGAGATGAGCTTGAGTGTACAGCCTAGAAAGAGATACTGCGATGAAGAAGTTCTTTGTTGTCATAAATACTGGTGATAGTCTCTTAAGATGTGCTTTAGACAAGCAGTTGGAGGGGAGGGATCACTGGTTTAAATTTTTTTTTTTTAAGCTATAATTCACTTAAACTTCAAATGTTCTTGTAAGACTGAGCACCATCCACTCACCTTCCATACTCCAATGCACACTTAAAACCAAAAAAGCCTCAAAATTAAATTAACCTCAAAGTGTATTGTGTTGGCACAGCAACTTTCCTTGCTGTGGAAGAGGAGTTCATTAATTCAGTTAAATTATTTTTCATCTCACAATAAGATAACAGTTAAACTATAAAAAAAGGCAATTTAAAAAGTGACTTGCAGTCATCCCACAAAAATAGGGAAGACTTTATTTCACAGTGAAATTTGTGCTGCCTCCCCTGCTGATGAGACGATATGACAAAGTTGGTGTGTGGTGTCTGTTTCTAACAGCAGTTGTTCTTCTCTTCCCTGCCCTTCATGGAGGCATCTGCATCTCAACATGTGCTCAGCTCTAGGTGGATAAAACTTTTTTCTTCTAGGAGGCATCTTGCTATCTTGACCTGAAAAGCAACTTTGGAGCACCACAACGCAGACTCTTTTGAGCATTTGAAATGTATCTAATGTAGTTTTGTGGGAATGTGGACAAATAATTGGTGCATTTGGCGGTTTTGAATATCTTGCATTACTGTACTGCCGTGCCAGTGTAAGTCTTGTTTAAGAAACTTTCACTTTAGAGTAAAAGTCTTGATACAAAGTGATAACAGAAGTTTAAAAAAAGCCCTCTTCCCAGACTGCTTAATATTTCACTGCTTGTTCTGTACTTGGTTTTTTGTGTGGTGTGGTTTGGTTTGTTGTTTGTTTGTTTTCCCCTATACTCATCAAAGGAGATGTGGATGGAAAAGACCTTTTTAAAAATTTGCTTTATAAATGAGGGAGTAGAGTTGCAAGGAATCTTACAGCCCTGTAGCTTGGAGTTAGAGAGGGACAAATATGACAGAAATGGGGAGAGATACTGTAGTAAACTCTCTTTAAAGTTGTGTGGAAAAAGATGGTGTGTGCAAATTAAATCAGACTCCCTTTACGAATGTGAATATTTTTATCTGGTCATTCTGCAGTCTGTCTTTCCAGAACAGAACACTTTCTCCTCTCTGTTGGGAGGAGAGCGTATCCTTGCTATCATTGTCCAAAATCCTTCAGATCAAAGAAGATATGGGTTGTGAGACTGTTTTGTCTTTGTTATCCACAATGGTGCACCCTTACCAGGTTCTCAGAATGCTTCTGTGTAACAGCACAGAACTCAGGTTGTAATTTCTAATAGGCAAGGTTTATATGAGACGCCATTTGTGAATTTTGTCTAAGTGGTAAGTAAGATATTTATTTTACTTTGGGATTTCCTTGTTGAGAAAGCATGTGGTATATATTTCTGGAGCTTCTAGTTGGTGATTTCCTTCTCTTCTTTCCCCAAATCTCCCCCTAGAGATTAAAGATGATGTTAATTAAAGAGAACAGGGCTCCAGTCTCTTCTGCATGCAAAAGTGTATCTGTCTGTCAAACATACATAATGCATGAGTACATTAAATATATATGCCCTTATTATGGGGTCTCCTGTCCCCAGACACTTTCTGGAGTGACCTCGCATTCCCACAGGCAGCAGCAGTTAGAGGCCAAGGCAGAACAGCTCATGTATCCCAGCAGGAAAACAGATTAAATCTTCCCCTGAGAAGCGATTTACCATCAAGGATGACATGAAAGTTTGTTGCTTTAGCAGGAAGCCAATTAGAAATCTGTTTGGTGGTGATTGACTTAACTCCAGCATAAAGATTTAAATCTTGACAAGAACAGTCCAGCGTTGCCCTACGGAGCCTCTCAAGTTGAAGATATGGGGAATATTATTTTAACACTAATATCTGAACCATACAGTAAGTGATCGTGATGAATGAATTTTCTCTGCTTGTTTGTTTTTTCCTGCGTGTTCCATATGCTGAGGAAAAATAAATTAACTTGTGCTGTATTTCATAGATCACCGATTTTCGGATCCAGAAAGAGTGAACTACAAATTTGAAAGCGGGCCTTGGTAAGTACCTTCTCCCTCTTCTTGCTGTGCTGCCCACCCACCTTTTCTTTTTTTTTTTTTCTTTTTTTTCAAGAAGGCTTAGGTAAGCTGTACTTCTCTGTATTCCTCCTTTGCAAATAGCTGTTACCATTATTTTTATTTATCTTGTCACTGCTGTGGGAATAAATTAGATGCTTTGAGTGGGAAAGGAAACATTATATGATCAGATGCAAGCCAGTTTTCTTGCTAGGCTTCAGTGTTGCTTGTTAGCTGCTGGTAGTTCTGGGTTCTGCTATAAGGGGTGTTAAGTGTGTTGTGCTTTTAACAAAGAATGTTAAGCATTTTTGCATAAGTAAACCTATTGGTACTAACTTCTACACTTTTCTTGCAATTTGCTTTGCAGTTACTGAGTAAGCATTTTTTTAATAGACAAGAAATATTTCCGTAAAGATACTGTACCAAAGATACTCTGCTACCAGTAAATTGCTTAAGCTATGATGATTGTCTTCTTCCCAAATATGTTTTAAACATAAAGCCTTATCTGCTTTTGAGGACTGTTTTGTTGTTTGGTTTTGGTTTTTAATGTAATCATGCTTTTCTATATATCAATACCTTTTTTTTTGGTAGTTTGCTGGATAGTCCCTCTGCAGTATCACAAGACTGGTGTTAAACTGACTTTATTTATATTCCCATCTTGTATGAATACTTACTACCCTCTTCCCAATTAAGGAGCTGTCATAATGGTAGATGATGCTGGCACTTCTGAGCCAAAAGAAGGAAGAAAAGAATGCAACAATATTGGCAGAAAGTATCCAGTGAGATTAGCTCAGGGGTTTCATTTTAGTATTGTTCTATGCTTTTTCGCTTTCACTACCAAAATTCTGAGATGAGGTGAAAGATTATCTTATTTGTGATAGTGAGAAGTACGGAATTAGAAGGTGGGGGAAGAGTTTGGGACAGACACCTACAGAAAGGCCACCTGAGAAATTAAAATATAATCAAGAAACATGACCTTCCACCCACAGGGCATTCCACAGCCCTTTTGTACGAGGGAGTCCTCTGCTGCTGAACAGCACTTCATCTGCTTAACCAATCCCATAGTCTTTTCTGTGGAAAAATCTGTCCTTGCAATAATAGCCAGAAAGGCAGCCTTGGGTAGTTGTGTTTTGTTCTACATGGCACTTTTAACATGTCAGAGAACAAAAGAGACTGTGGTAATGACCAATTAAACCTGCCTTTCTGTGGCTGAGCTGTTCCCATGCTGAGCAGCCAGTGTAGCCTGTAGCTATGTTAGTCTCTGGTAGCACCGCCGTGGCCTGGGCAAGTGGTGGTAAAGCTAAACTCTGGGCAGGAGTCCTCTGTGTGCCCATGTAACCCTGAACAGACTTGCTCTTGGCTTGTGACTGGCTCTTACACGCTGTCACAGTACAAATAATAAGCACTAGCCCCGGTTATGTCTAAATGCTCTGCTTCAATTTCTACTTAGCTCTGATTAGAATAGCAAGTTTATACCAGTAACCCTGTTCAGCCAGTGGAGAAGCACAAACCATTGCTACGTCAGGAGTGAGGAGCAAGTTGGAAACATGCTCAATGAGATGAGAACTCGAAGAAGCAAATGTGGTGGTGCAGGAAAGGGGAGCTGGGAAAGGGGCAGCTTACCAGAGCAGATGTTCCCTGAGGGTACACGTGCAGTGGTTTTGGGCGGTGGTGGCGCTCAGCCCTCGCTGCCCTGGCAGTGCCATCCAGCAGACACAAAGTGGGGACAGAAGCCTGTCCCTGGAGCACAGGAGGCAAGCAGGGACGGAGGTGTGTGGCAGATACTACAGGCAGATGTGTCTGCATTACCCCCTCTTTCTGTTCCTACAGTAGCAAGATGGAACTGGTGGACAACAACGCTGTTATCAGAGCAAGAGGATTGCCATGGCAGTCGTCTGACCAGGACATAGCGAGATTCTTCAAAGGCCTAAATATTTCCAAGTTAGTAGCTAAGAATTTACCTCTACGCTTGTAGTCCTTTGTCTATGTCAGTCATGGAGTTTTCCCTTTCTTTTGATTTAAATCCTGCAGAGGAGGTGCTGCACTCTGCCTCAATGCCCAAGGTAGGAGGAACGGGGAGGCTCTTGTGAGGTTTGTAAGTGAAGAACATAGAGATCTGGCGCTACAAAGGCACAAGCACCATATGGGGAATCGATACATTGAGGTGCGTGACACTGGCTTTGAAATCCTCTTCTCAACAGGAGTGCAAATAGCATGCAAATCATGTTCTTTTCTTTCTTTAGGTATACAAGGCAACAGGTGAAGACTTCCTTAAAATTGCAGGAGGTAATTTTTAGGGAGTGAGAAGGGAGGGTTTGTTCCATCAGCACCTGTAACTTTTGGCTGTAAACTACTCCTGTTGGATGTGGCCTTTCATTTCCTTTCTTTGAACAAGTAGTGGGCTGGTGTGTTGATTACTATGTACTCTCCTAGTAGCAGTCTAAGACATTCCCTGTCTTATCTGTCCATCTTTTTCTTCCACATTCTTGCCGTTTTCAAGTAGCCTATCAAATAAGGGTTTGACCAGGCAAGGCGATCTTGTGTGTGAACTTAATTTGTTAGGTCATCTTCTTAACTGAAGGGGCCTGAATGTTATTGATTGCTGAAAAACAAAACAGAGTAGTTTTTCAAAACAATATGACTGCTGTTGCTGTGGAGACTTGCACATAGAAGCAAACAGATATCACAGTGTAAATAACAAGGGATTTATGGAACTGATTTTCTTCAAATCTTTGCCCCATACTAAAGGAGGAGTTTAGGGGAAATGCTTATTTAAGGGAACTGTTGAAATATTTGCAGCCTTGAATTGAAAGGCTGCAAAATTTGCTCTACAAACTCTCCTATGGTGTCTTTTCCTCCCCTTTATGACTGCAAGGGTACAAAATTTGAGTTAAGATCCATTAAGCTGTTATGTATCTACAATGCTACCTTAAAGTCCTTGTTGGTTTCTGACAGAGATTTGGTCTGGGGATTGCAAATGACTAACTGGATATCTGAGGTTGAGGTTTTAGAGTAGGAGAGGCTATTAAGCTGTCAAATAAATAGCTAATTGATAGGCTTGGTAATGGTTACACCCTTCAAAGTGAAGACATTGCACACTGATCTTGCATGTCTGGCACCAGCTGTAAGTGAAAGGACAATATTGAGATGTGAAGCTGGTTAGCAGCTAGCTTTGTTTAGGATAGTGTTATAAGTGTGAGCACCTCCTAGAGATACTGAAAGTAGAATTGGCAGACTTTGACAGTTTTATCAGGATAGGGTGAAATTACTGAGTGATTTTTCAAACATGCCTTTCCAATTTTCTTTCCCAGCACAATGGTCTGGGTACTTGGTTACTACATATCATGGCTTCAGAGCATGCCGAAGGTATTTATAAGACAGAAAGGGGAGGTGCATGGTAGCACAGATACTACTTATGCAAGAGATTCAGAGACTGTGCTCTCCTTTGGATCTGAACACCATGTTTGCCCTTTGCGTAAGGATGAATCTCTTCCAAATAATGGGGTAACATTGTTAGACTTTAATAGGAAGCATCCTATACAATATTTCTAGTTTATCGAAGTGCGACATCTTTTCCTGACTTCAGAGGCAAATGTTCTACCTGCTCAAAAACTGTCTGTGAGAAGGAGGTAGCTATGCCAGACTTGCTCGTGATTTTATGTGGCTTCCTAGACTTAAGTGCTTTTTTGTTGTTGTTGTTAAAGGCACTTCCAACGAGGTTGCACAGTTCTTGTCAAAAGAAAACCAAGTGATTGTCAGGATGCGAGGTCTTCCTTTCAACGTAACAACAGAAGAAGTGCTGGCATTCTTTGGCCAGCACTGCCCTGTAACAGGAGGAAAGGAGGGAGTTCTGTTTGTCACGTACCCTGACAGCAGGCCAACGGGAGATGCCTTTGTATTGTTTGCTTGTGAAGAACATGCACAAAATGCACTGAAAAAGCATAAGGACTTGCTGGGAAAAAGGTACATTGAACTCTTCAGGAGCACTGCAGCGGAAGTTCAGCAGGTGGGTGTAAAGCTTGAAAACATTGCCTACTTGGAAGCCAAATTCCTACATTGGCATAGACAAGTAGAAGCAAATACTGCTTGGCCATGACTCGAAAGCTTCTCTCAGTCTTGACTGTTGCTGGAAAGAGTAGGTTTTGCTCCTTCTAAGTTTAAGATGCTATGCTATATGCATGTTCTCAATCATATATACCAACCTTTTGGGGTTTTGGCTTCCAATAGCCTCACTAACAGCAGTTGTAGCAGAAAGTGGGTCTAGTGCTTTACACTACAGATACATGTCTAAGTCAAATAAGGGCCTATTCACGAGGAGTGTTAGCAGCAAATCTTGAACTAAAAGACTTATTTTTAGTCACTGACATAGAAAAATTGAGCTTTTTGATGTAGTCGTCTTCTTCAGAGCAATGTGTCTGAAGAGTCTTAAGAATTGCCTCTAAGGGCAGGTCTCAGCCATCTTCTGCCAACACTGGCTGCCTGGCAGAGGGTGGTAGGGCTTTGTGAAAGTGGGCTTGAAGAGTGCCCTCTCTTGCAGATGGCTTTATGGACCATTAATTGCAGTTATGCTGTCAGGGAAAGGAAGTAGGGTCTGTGGGGATTGCGTACATATGTCTCCAAAGATTTGTAGAGATTCAGTTGAGGTCACTAACTTACTTCTAAACAAGAATCTAAAAGATCTCATATATGGTGCAAATTATGGCCAACCACTAACCATGTCATTTTAACCAAGCAGTGGTGCAGCTCTGATCCCTCACATATGTAGAGATTTTTGGTGCCTACTCTGAAGGGTGACAGTAATGAATGATAAGGCAGAGCTGCAGCACTCACTCTTGTCAATGTATTTTTCTCAAGTGCTCTCAAAGTTTTTGTTTAGCAAAACCTTCTGATACCTGTATAAATGTAAATGGCTCAGTCTTGTTCAGAAAAAGTTAAAGGATAGTGACTGAATATTCAGTGAACTCTTGACCAGGCATGGCTGGTGTTAAACAGGTTTGCTGTTAAAAATGGTAAAAAGAAATCTCAAAGCATGACTCTGTTACAGATACTGTGACTCAGTAACACCACCTATATTACTTGATGGACTATTGCATCTCTATTCAGGCTGTTTGGTAGTGAAATATGTTTCCACTTCCCAGACTCTCCTGAAGTTTTGCAGAGGAGATATTTGTGGGTAGAAGTGTAACCATGACTCTGTAGATGGTGGAATGCTGTGGGATATTTTTGCAATAAAAATACTGTAGAGATAACAGTTTTCATGTTCTAAGAAGTCTTCTGAGAGTTGCAGCACAGCTCAAGTAAATTCTCCAAAACAAAATTATATTTTTCAAGAAAGAATGATCCAGAGATTTATTTTAAAATATCTGAATTCTAAGCACTGCTGCTATGGTTTGAGCCCAGAATCTAGCTCACTTGTTTCCTGAAATACCACCCAGAGTGAACACAGATGGTGTTGGTGTTACATTCAGTACAGACATACTTGAAGAATAAGTAAGGAGGCTTTCTGCAACCTCTCTGGTTTTCTGTTTTGCACAGGTGCTGAACAGATACTCTTCCACGCCTCTCATTCCTCTCCCAACACCTCCTATTCTTCCAGTATTACCTCAACAGTTTGTGCCTCCCACTAACGTCAGAGACTGCATACGCTTGCGTGGTCTTCCTTATGCTGCTACTATAGAGGACATACTGGAGTTCTTGGGGGAGTTTTCTACAGATATTCGGACTCACGGAGTTCACATGGTACTAAATCACCAGGTTGGTAGGCACCGCGTTTACAGCCAGTTTGTGCCAGCTGCCTGTATATGCGAACACGGTCCTTCTGATGATCCCTATAGGGAAGCACCTTTGGGATTGACACAAATGGCTCAACAGTATGTGTAATTCCTCTTGTACCAGGCAAGGAGTATCTTCAAAACTGAAGTGTGGGCAATGTTAGTTCTCAAAGGAGTGGTTTGCCCCTCCCTTGCTGAACAATGTGCCTCAGGTATATTTAAGGACAAACATGGCTGTGGCCTTTTAGAGACAGGATTTCCTATGGCATTAAGTGAGCAGCTGAAGTTCTGGGTTTCCTGAACTGTGTGGTTGCTTTCTTTAAACAGTCACAGCTAAACACCAAGATTAACAGCTCATTGACATGTATAAACAGTCACATCTTTGCCATTGTTTTCTGGAAGCAGTTTCTACCAGAACTTCTTAGACAAAGGACTGTGCATTGTTGTGATCACCTTTATCTGCATAGTCTTGTGACTTCAGGAGGAGGAGACCTCCCGCTAACTATGGAGCTCCTCTAACTATGGAGATGCCAAAAGTGATTGCGCTGATTACACTGATTATTGTGGTATAAAAATGGCTCTTTTAAAATTGTTTTGGTTGACACTAAGCCTAAGCTGAAACTACAAAATATTTTCTTGTCCTGGAGCAGGGCTTCTGTGTTTTGGGGGCATGGGGAGGGAGGAGGGACTGTACCTCTCTCTGGTACCTCTCTATCTAAAAAGATGCCTGTGTTTGTGAGGACTTGACCTAGCCTAGGCTGACAAACTATAAGGAATGTGCAGGGCTGAGACAGGCTAAGAAAAATGCAAATGTTAAAGCGCAAATGGTGGTTTACAGTAGTATCGGCCCCTGCCTTTCTGCGTGTTCTCCCTACTCTCACCATTCCTGGTTTTGACCCTCTAATCATGAACAACTGTGTAAAGGATGGTGGTAAAGTTGTTCTTCCCTCCAATACTAAAAGAACTGGCCCAGAACTTAAAGTTAGAGCTGCTTCAAAGCTCTGCCTCTGGTTTTGGCTACTTCAAGTCAGCAGCTGCATGCGGCTAAAATGACTGGCCCCAGTTGCATATCCTGCTCATCTATAGCTGTATGTAAGGATGTCCTTTTTTTCTTCACAAGCTCATACCAAGCCTTAGGCTAGTACCTTTCTAAAATATCCCAGCACATATTGGCCTTAATAAAATTATTTTCTTTAACAGAATCATTTAGTATTTGGCACTTGACTGTATTTATCCTTGAATTTAAAAAATCACAGATAATAAATGTGGATTAGATCTTCCAATTCTGCATTCTTACTAAATAGGTGCTTAAGGACCTGCTCTTACCAAAGCAGCCCTGATTTGTAGCCTCTCCCATAGCTGTCCCTATTTTTTTTGAAATAGAAATAACATGGCTCAAGTTACAATGTGGTTTAATTGAAACAGGTAAACATATAGAATCAAGTTAGCACAAGTTGGAAAAATGCCCATATGATGCAGTGTGTAGACCAGAATTCCCCAGCAAGAGGGGAAAAACTTTAGGAAGGAGAACTCAAACATGCTGATGGGTGCTTGGGATGACTGACTGTGCTTGACGTTGGAGAAGAATGTATTTATGGCTGAAAAGACTGCTTTTAACGCAAATTATTGCTGTGCTGCCACTTCATGGGAGCTGCTGAAACATTTCCTTTTGTCTGCCTTGTTTTTAGGGACGTCCATCGGGTGATGCTTTTATTCAGATGAAATCTGCAGAGCGAGCTTTTCTGGCTGCACAGAAGTGTCATAAGAAGACCATGAAGGACAGATATGTTGAAGTCTTTCAATGTTCTGCTGAGGAGATGAACTTTGTATTAATGGGGGGCACTTTAAATCGCAATGGCTTGTCCCCGCCACCATGTAAGTTACCATGTAAGTTTTGCAGGGGTCTTGCCCGTCTTCCACGCTGTATGCGGGTAGGTGTGGGAGCTGCTTTCTTCTTGACTCTGATGCTGGTTCTTGGAAAGGAGTGTCAGATGGGGGTATTAAAATAAGGTCATTTCATCTTAAATCAGCAGCAGCTTGCAATCATTATTTTTCCCTTTGGTTGTGAATTACTACAACTGAAGAACTACTTTTAAATTACTCTTGCTTTTCTAGTGGCAAACTTCCCCTTCTGTCTGTGAAACATAACTTGGCCAGGGTGAGCCATGACTCTGAAAAGTAATTTGTAAGCCCTGCCTAGAGCTTAAAGAACAGTTTCCTGTTTAAGCTGATTTGTATTTACATTTTTCACCATGGTGAACATGTAAAGTAAAAGCCCTTCCCCATTCCCTTCCAAAACTTTAATTTATGAAACAATTAGTAATGGCTCTCCTTTGGGACTTAACCACAAGTGTTCTGCCTATGGAACCCCTACTGTCTGAACTTTTCCTTTGCTTTTTGTTGTCTGAACAGAATGGAGATTACCTGTGTGGAAGTAAAATACACACAGCTTTGGCTTCAGAACTGCAGAAACTGTATTTCATGTAAAATTATGCTACTCAGAGCTACTAGGATGAACATGGACTTCTAGTCAAATGATTCGGGGAAATGCTTTAAGAGCTTAAGGGCTAACTTACTAAGCATATGTGCCACATAATTCTGAGCCTATGGGGGAAAAATAAGACTTTGCTTCCAAGATCATAAATGGCAAGTTAGTCAAGTAGCAGCTTTCTCTCTATGCAAATGTATTGTTGTTGTTGGCTTCCTTAAGAAGTGTCCTCTAAATCCTAGTCAGAGCTGCCAGTATGGCAGCAAACTTAGTGCCTGTGGTTCCTTTTGAATGTGAGTAGATCTTCAGCTAATCCTTATGAGATAAATTTTCCAGGTGACTAGTGTTGGCAGTGGTTGTTTGGTTGGTTTTGTTTTGGGTTTTGTGTGTGGTTTTTGTTTGGTTTTGGTGGTTTTGGTTGTGTTTTTTGGTAATGCAAGTTATCCTTGTGAGCAGGGATCTGCAGTATATTGTCCTAAGTGTGGCAGCTGTTCCAGACAGGGGTTTGAAGCTTCTAATAGCTCCTAGGACAGGTTCTGGGGTGGAGTTCCAAACTTTTGGAACTTTTAGGTGGTGATGTTTTCATTTCCAACTACAAATGCCAGTAATGTGTTCCTCAGATAAGCCTTTTCAGTTCTCACTGCCCCATCCCAAAATGCAGTGAGATGCTCTCACTTTAAAATAAGCCTCTATTTCTGCTATTCAGAGTTATCTAAAGCTTTTATATGTTGACTTTTACGGCACTAGAGAGGGGAGGAGAGAAGAAAAGGAAAGGAGTGGCAAAGGAGGAGGGTGAACTCTTGTCAGTTGGAATTTATTTAGGGCCTCACATCTTGGTGAAACACCACAAAGTGCACTTTTGTGTTGTTTGTTTTTAAACTCTGTTAACACTTGAAGCTGCAAAGCCATGACTTTTCTCACTGCACTGTTGATTAATTTGAGACAGAGCTGTTTGGGGGATAGGGAGTGTCAGGATGAAATGGTGTCACCTGCTCTGGGGAACGTTAAGCAGATCTTTAGCACAGGAGTTTCCTTCTTACAGTAAAGTCTCACACTTCTTTATTGGAGACTTCATTAAAATCCGAGCCTAGACAAGAAAAATTTGCCTTCTCTTGAGAAAGAGGCCCTTCAGAAAGAACAAGAGGTGTTATTTTTTGTCTGCTGACTTTGCTTTTGATGGGGGGAGAGTGGGCACAACACTTCAGTCAAGTTCACACTGGTCACTCAGATTTATTTTCTGTGATGAGCAGGAGAATGAGAAGCTTGTGAAGGCTCCTTATTGCAGAGTTGTTCAGCTAATGAAGACCATATATATGCTGGAATTCAAAAGGTCCTAATCTATTTTCCATTTGTTCCCTTTAGGTCTTTCCCCCCCTTCCTACTCCTTTCCGGCTCCTGCTGCGGTTGTGCCAACAGAAGCTGCTCTGTATCAGCCATCCATGCTCCTGAACCCACGAACGTTCCAGCCCTCCACGGCGTACTACCCTGCTGGGGCTCAGCTCTTCATGAACTACACAGCATACTACCCCAGGTAAAGCAGAAGAGAAACCAAGCAGGAACAAAGAAAGAAGTCTATTTGCAGCAAATGCACAAAGCTTACAAAGGAACGTTGTCTACCATGCTAAAGGCTTGTGCTGCCAAGAACAGCTTGTTTGGTATCTTGTTCAGGGAAACAATTTCAGGATAACTAGGGATTTCCCAAGTTTTAGAGTATTTCAGGTAGCAATGATTTTTTTTTTTTTTTTTTTTAAAGACAAAGTCACACAGTTACAGCAGGATGTTTTGTTTCTTTCTTTTTCTCCTAACATGTCTCTTAAACTTGTTAGTTTGCATTGATGTGCCCTCAGTGGGAACTGGTGTGTGCAGTACTCCTTCCCATGTCCATAAAGAAGCCCTTGGCCCCTCTTTGGCATAGGTGGATTGGGGTCTGTCCTAATAACATTGAAATTCTGCCTCTTTGTTTTTGTAATAAAGTAACTTTTGAGCTTTTATGGTGAAAACTCTGTTTACTTATTTATAAAAGTACTGCATTGAAGTATGTACGTATTAAATGCATATGTAAAGCGTATAGAGGCATATATTCTTCCTGACCTCATAAACACCTCTCACAAAGGGCTTTTGGCTCATCTGGATAAATTAGCTATCTTCTACAGAACAAAAACTCTTTATGCCATTTGCCTTCTGTAGTCTTGAGGGCTTGGAAAGAGCTGTGTTCCCTGAAAGCCATAAACCATTCCTCATCTGCCAGGAAACCTGCTAAAGAACTCAGGTCTTCTATTAGGTTCTGACCAGTGCTTTTTATCTCTGGAGAAATGTCCAAATAGCTATTTACAAAGTTGTTGAGCAACGTGGACTCTCTAGTACCTGTAAGATAACAAAGATTTTCTTATTACTTTACACTGAACTAGTATATCTGTGAACTGCCTGTTGTGTTGTTTTTTTTTTTTTAATTAAAATGTTTTCTTCACTTATGAGTTAATTTCTATAATGTCGTCAATGTCTGTCTTGTGGTTATGATGTTACCAAACTCAGACTCTTTAATGTAAAATCAAGAAAAATAAAATTCCAAACTTGCACTGGCAACATAAAACAAGTTTCTCAACAATAGTTCTATGTGTCATGAGAACACAGTAGCAACGATAGTTTGTAGTGACTTTGGCATCTTGTACTTAAAGTAATAGTAGACTGGCCACTGCAAGCTGAGATCTCTCGCTGAATGAGATCTCACATGAAACCCATCACTGGCTGCTTGGGCTGTGGGCATATACGTTGGTTACAGACTGATCAATCCTGAAGCCAAAAATATCCCTTTCATGTTCTTGTCTAACTGACAGTTGCATACCTTTCTTAAGAAATCATATGTATGTAGTTTCTGTGCCCATTAAAAGTACCTTCCTTTTAAAAATTAAGGTAAAATTTCTGGATTCAACTTGGCTTCTTTCCATTTTGTGAGATCTTGCTTTTCTATCCAGAGTAAATGTTGGATCTATATACAAATTGTATATACTTCAATAGAAGTAGTGATCCTCTGTAGCTGACATTTATACATAATATACATATGCAATATACATTTTTTTTTTCCAAACAAAAAAAAAAGCTTTCTTGCTTTTCAGGCAAGTTCCTATGCTTTGTAAAGGATGCAGTAAGTAAATGGGTCCCTTTCACATAGCAATCAGAACTCTCTTAAATGGACTTTTCTGATTCTGAAACTTAATTCAAAAAAATAAGTATGTGCAGCAGGAAAGAATGGGGTATCCTCTGTACTAAGTGGTGTATTTAAATGCATGTACATGGAAAAGCAATGCAGAGCTGGTGGCTAATGATCAGACAATGGTTCATAAATCTTACGAGTGAATACTTATGGAAATAAGGAAAGTTTCTTTGACCTGCTGCCAAAAGGTTCTACTACTTGTGTTCTGCAAGGTCAAGTTGCTTTATAATGGCCAATTCCATTCTCTGTGCAGTAATCAAACTAGATGGGGGGTGGGGAAGGCATTGCTTTGGTCTTCAGTCTCTAGCAGAAATCTCTGGAACTCTCAGGCTCGTCTTAACGCTCTTATGGCTTTGGCGATGAAACCCAATTGTGTCAAAAAAAAAAATGGATGCCTTCTATGCTATTAAAATAGCTTTAGTGAACTCCTAATAAAAAGGAGGGAGAGCAAGTTATTCGGGATCTGTCAGTCTTTGATATCTCTGTTCAGTTTGTAATCATATCTGACAACATATTCTGACAGCAGATCGGTGGTCTTGATCTCTGCCTAGTCCCAGGCTTTTGAGAAAAAGAACAATAGGATTCATGGGAGGGAGGAGTTTCTTATCTAATCCTGGATAAATGGGTGTGCTAGTTGCTGTATATATGTACATTGAAAGTAATGAATAACTGTGCTACTTGGCAACTGTTAATGTCTGATATAAACTTTTACCATACACAAACTTGAAAGATACTGCTACAGGATATGTAGTTTTAAAACAAAGTTAAATCTTACTGTATTTTTTCAGTTCTAATGCCATTTTGATTACTTTAAAGCAGTGTCTTTAAAACCTCAGAAGTTTGTCAAAATGTTTAATTGTAGGAACACACTGAACCTTTGTTCTTTTTCAACAATATCTTAAATAGTGAAGTCGAAAGAGGAGCTTCTTACTCAGTGGGCAGTGTGCTAGTGGGACTTGTAGCCAAAAAATGATGTGGAAGCTTAAAACTGTGGGTTCAAACAAACTGGATAAATTCAAGGGCAGGAAATTCATTGTGATTTAGTGAATACATAGCAACCACATCTGGCTCAGGAAGTCCTTGAACTCAAAATAACTGGAAGAGTGTTCTTATGTTCTGTGTCCTGTGGTAAACTCTTGTGCTATCAAGCTAAGGTGGGTAGGTGAACTTGTTTGTTTGCATCTTTGAAGTAGGATTTGTCTTGAGATATTGGTGCTGCTTGTGACCATGGGACTTTTCCAACGTGTTCGTAGCTGTGTTCAGCTGTGCTAGTCTGCTGGTGGCTAAGTTGGGTTATTGGCTGTTATGTCAGCATTTTCCTGGAGAAACTGGCCTGGATGGCCGTGGTCTTCACTGGGTAAAGAACTGGCTGGATATCTGGGCCCAAAGAGTTGTGGAGAATGGGGTAAAATCCAGCTGGTGGCTGTTGGTGAGTGGTGTTCCCCAGGGCTCAGTGCTGGGGCCAGTTCTGGTTAATATCTTTATCAATGATCTGGATTAAAGGATTAGAATCATGGAATCATTTCAATTGGAAGAGACCCTCAGAATCATCAAGTCCAAGTATAACCTAGCTCTAGCACTAAACCATGTCCCTACGAACCTTGTCTAAATGCCTCTTAAACACCTCCAGGGATGGTGACTCCACCACTTCCCTGGGCAGCCCGTTCCAACGCCTAATTGAATGCACCCTCACTAAGTTTGCAGACCACACCAAGTTGGGTGGGAGTGTTGATCTGCTGGAGGGCAGGAAGGCTCTACAGAGGGATCTGGACCAGCTGGATCAATGGGCTGAGGCCAATTGCATGAGGTTCAACAAGGCCAAGTGCCAGGTCTTGCACTTGGGTCACAACAACCCCAGGCAGCGCTACAGGCTCTGGGAAGAGTGGCTGGAAACCTGCCTGGTGGAAAAGGACCTGGGGGTGTTGGTTGACAGGTGGCTGAATATGTGCCCAGGTGGCCAAAAGGCCAGCAGCATCCTGGCTTGTATCAGGAATAGTGTGGGCAGCAGGACTAGAGAAGTGATCATCCCCCTGTGTTTGGCACTGGTTCCGTTTTGGGCCCCTCATCTTAAGAAGGACATTGACAAAGCTGGTGAGGGGTCTAGAGCACAAGTCTGATGAGGAACAGCTGAGGGAACTGGGGCTGTTTAGCCTGAAAACAAACAAACAAACAGGCTGAGGGGAGACCTTATTGCTGTCTACAACTGCCTGAAAGGAGGTTGTAGTGTGGAAGTTGTTGGTCTCTTCTCCCAGGTAACAAGCGATAGGACAAGAGGAAATGGTCTCAAGTTGCACCAGTGGAAGTTTAGATTGGATATTGTAAAAAAATTCCTTTGCTGAAAGGATTGTCAGGCATTGTAACAGGCTGCCCAGGGATGCAGTTGAGTCACCATCCTTGGAGGTGTTTAAAAGCCCTGTAGATGAGGTTCTTTGGGATGTGGTTTAGACGTGGTCTTGACAGTGTTATGTTAACAGTTGGACTCTATGATCTTAAAAGTCTTTTTGAACCTAAATGATTCTATGTACAGGTCTTTCCTTTGAGGTTACTTGAATTAAAAGGTCTTTTTGTGTGGTAGTTAAAGGCACAATACTGACACTCGCTCCTCAAGAAAATACAAGGTAATTTGTTATTGTTCTCATCTGTCTGCTTCTGCTTCTTCCTGCTGTGGATTAAGTATGTTTTTTTTCTCATCTATACACTAATCAACTTGAAGTATTTTTAATATATATACATACATAATATGCAATATACATATTAAAGCTATATGTATGCATACGTACATTAGAAGTGTGCATGTATAAGAACAAAATGACCCAGGTTAGAAAAAAAGCCTCATTTGTTCTTCATGATGGATCAGATCCTCCATAATGACCATTATGGAGAACAAATGAGGCTGTTTTCTAACCTTGGTCATTGATCAGATGCATAGTGAAGCACAGTTAAATTACAACCAGTTTAAACTGGCAAAACTAGGAACAAGTGGGCCAGATTAAGACTGATATCATTCAGAGCTGCTGCCAGCAGCTTTATTTGCATATCCGTGTGTCTGGCTTACCAGCATCACTTGACAGAACTGGGTTAGGAAACAACCATATGTGTATTTAGCCTGGGAGATCTGTCACAGATGGAGAACAGCAGCAGCCAGAAACAAAACCTCTTCATCAGTTTAGTTGTACTCATAGCGTATAGCAACACTCTGGACCACAGCTCTTAGACTGTAGTATGCTTTTTCTTTATTTTTATAAGTTTGTTGGCTTGGATTTCATGAGATCACTTCTGCAGTGAATGGTCTCACTGAGCATAGAAGCATACTGGTGACTTTTAGTTGCTGTCCAGTAAATGGGGTTCACATGTCTGTATCAAGTGTCAGAATTTAGGACTCCTCATTTACCTATCCTTGCTCAAGGTGAGCCAGTCTCCATCATGGATTTGTCAAAACAACCTCAGCTCTTTAGTTAATGGCACAAACTTGTCACCAGAGTGATTGTTTTACTGGGAAGCCTTAATGATTCACTTTTCAAAGTGAAGGGATCTTGCTAAGGATTAGAACAGCAAGGATGCTTTCAACTGCTACTGTACTTCACTGGAGGAGGAGTGCATTATCAGGGAAGACTAATTGTTGTGTGCCTCTATATACTGTCATTATCTCTTCACTTTTAGGTTTTAATTAGTAAAATTGCCATGGTGTCTGAAAAGCAGCAGAATGGTAATGCTCTGTTCAATAGGTACCTGGGTACTGAGATAGTAAAACAATTTAAATTTAGAAAAAAATAAAAAACACCAAAACAAACCAAACTCTCACCTTTCTTCAGGGTTGATAAGCCTGTTAAAACACTGCTTGTAGCAGTACCCAAGACTTATTCAACCCAACATACAAAATGCCGCCATGGATGCTGGGGAAGGTTCTTCTACTTACAGATCCCAATTCCTTTGTTTGCTTAATGTATTGAATGATTTCATGTTCAGTTAGCAGGTCGTACTGTCACCTTCTGACTTTTCCTCTGCTATCAAGTAAAACATTTGGATTAGTATGAGGGATTGATGGATACTACAGTACTGTGCAAGCTAGTTCCAGTGATGAGTTTGGGTATAGTTTTTCCTTTTGCTTATTTACAGCACAGATCAGTGATGGGAAAGAAGATCATCCTGTTGTGCCTCAAGGCATGTGTGTCATCCATGCAGGTGGCTTTTCTAAACATTCGCAGTGATGGGCAGGTGATCTCAGGTTATTAGAGGCACCAAGATATGTTGCTGGATGCTTCTCCCTACTCAGCAGCAGCTCTCTACAGTGGTGTGTTTGAAGTCCCAACACTACGCAGGGCAGCCCACTGCAGTCTTCTGACTCCATTCCCGTTGCTTCTTGTTGTTGTGCTACCATTAATTTACACAGATGGGCAGCTGCTTGCAGTAGGCAGACTGGTTAGACATGCAGCAGGTTGGTTAAACACGGGGATGGGATCTCTACCAAAGGAGCTTTTGATGTTTCCAAGGGTGGGGTTGGACTGATCTTGGAATAAGGCTCCTNAAAAAAAGTCTCTGTTGAGAACGCAGTCTGTGCTATTTGTCTGTGATTAAACAGCAGGCATGGCGATCTAAATGTTTCTGTTTAACAGATGACCTGATGATTTAATGCTCATATTTCTGCTATTTGTCAAGTTATATGGCCTTTCTTTCTTTAAATATGGATAAACATTCCAGTCTTGGAAAAGGAAATTATTCTGGTTATGTAAATACTTTTGCTAATAGCATGTCTTGTTGGTTTTTGTGAACAAAGTACCATGTTAAAACTTTCAACTTCAGTAATTATACCACAAAATTTACTGGCTTTGCCTCTCTTGAACTTTGTATGAACCACTTCTAAAAAGGCCGTTATACTGAAGCTGCATTTCCTTCTGCTTTTGGGCTGCTTTCCAGCAATGAACATTATAGGCATCATGCTGCAAGCTTGTGCATACGCACGCCTTATACCCACGACTTCTGCCAGCCCGAAAGGTAATTGTAAATCCCTATTGGGACAGTGTCTGTGCACGTATCGGTTCCTACGTGCAAATAGTGCTGGGTATGTCTGTGGTTCTCTGGACTGGCCTGAAAACAGAGACCTGAAAACCTGCTTGGTTATGTATGCTGACTGCTCCTAACACACACCCACTCGATATAAACCACAGCTTCCTTCTGGGTGTTATTATCTGCTAAGCAAATGTATAAGGCAAAAAATATTAGGAAATCAAACAGGAGAGATGGTGATCCTCGATGTTTCTACATAATATTTTAGTGATGAATGTTTGGGATCCCTTGAGGTGCATAAACACTGTTTGGATGCCAACATCAGCCTTTAGAACAGGTGAAAACTTGTTCTTGCATCCAAAACTGATTTCTGAAACTTAATTGTGTTTTATTTTGAGAGTCTTTGGAGAATACCACAGTCTCAGAAATACTGATTGGAAAAAAATAAATCCAAGCTGGCTGTTGTTTAGGTCCAAGAAGAAGGATCGATTCATAAGGAAAAAAGGTTTGCATTGGGAAATGCTTCATATCATGTTTGATTTCAAGAACTAGATTGATATAAAAAGAGTTAAGGTCTTGCAGTGCATCATTGTATAAATAATCTCTGACCTTGTGTATAACGTGCAAGTATTTTTTTCCTGGGGTTTGTTTAACCAGAGAAGGTAGGCTGGAATTGCTATTTGTCTTGTGTCCCTCCCTGGACATTTTTCATTACTAGTGTCCCCTATCTACTGCTTTTCCATCTGGAGATGTGACCACTCTAGGTCATTCATTGCTGTTCCTTGGGGAGGTTGTCAGCCCTCACTTTGGGGGAACACAGCAAAGACTGGGGGCTGTCCACATGTGATCTTGTATCAAGGAACTGGAGCAGGTAGCACCCGCCCTTGGCCTAACCTGTTGCTGGAGTTGCCTGTTACCTTTATCTCAGAGGTGGAGTTATGAATTAGCAAGTGCTTGTAGCATCTCGGTGCAAAGTCAGCAGGATTAGCCTGAAGACCTGGAGTTTTAAACAGAGATATCCGACTTCCTTAAAACAGATAAGGATCCTGTAGAAGTAATAATGTTAATAATAAAAACAGAGGGGTGCAGGGAGAAGGCAACTGAAGGGGAAGCACTTCTGCTGCCCTCCCCCTCCAATAAGAATCAACTCTGCTAAGAAAACAGGGAAAAAAGTCTCTTTCCTTGTTCTTTCTGTGAGTTTCGGAAGTAATGGGGTATTTTTTGTAAGGATTCCAGAAAAATTTAAACTATTCTATAGCTTAAGTTCTCTTATGGTGTTTGTTTTCTTAGATGCAAAAAATTACCCCTTTTGGTAGCTTCAGCTAGCTGGCCAAAAGGATTAATTTTAATGAAAATTTCCACAAAGCTATGCAGTTGCAAATAGTCTGGGAGGTGCATGTTGTTCAATGAAACAAAGAGTAAAGGTTTGATTTTTTGTGTGTGGTGGGTTTTTTGTTATTAAATGTTATATGTATGTGTGTCTAGCAGCATCTGGAAACTCATATGAACTACCTGACATTTTAGCAAAAAGAAAATATTTGCTGGAACTGCCAAAAAAAAAAAAAGGGGGTCTGTTAAGTAGCTACAGTTTTGAGGCAATTTAAATAAGGCTATGGAAGACCTGAAAAATAATAGCAAAGCTTCTAACATCTACAAACTATGAACATTTTGAGTGTTAAAGAAGACTTTTTTTTTAATTATTCCTGAATAAATTAATATAATTATTGTGGCATTAGTGTTGTTTTAAAGCAAGACAAGCACGTCCCTTTCTGGCAGTAACTTTTAACCTGTGGCAGTTGCCACTGACCACAGAAGATGCTGTGTCTAAAGAGTCTGTGAAATATAAGTAAATAAAAGCAAATACAACTTTGCCAGTGTTGCTGGCAGGTGTGAAGAGCTCCTTCCTGAGATGGATCTGGCAGGTAGCTAATGGAGAGCACTGACCTGGAGCTTGCATCCAAACTGTGGATGGGCATATCTGCCACAGATTCATCTCCTTACTCTTTAGCTACATTTAAAACTTTAGGATTGTAGACAGCCTGTGGTGGCGATAAGCTCCAAAGCTGAATGGTGCACTAGGAGGGAAGACTTATTTTCAGCCTTCTTAATGTCATAAGGTGAACCCTGGATCTTGTGTTTGAGAAGTTGAGTAGTACATAAGTATATTGAATGTGGTAGTATTTTGTTAGAGATTAATAAGATTATTAACAGTATGGAAAAGGCATGCAGGTAACCATTAGTGGGAAGTGTTGTATCGTGAGAAATTTGTATGAATATGCTACTCTACAGCACAAAATCTTAACTTTCCATAGTTGTTTTCTTGACAATAAGCTCAAAATGATATAAATGATTGCAAGTGTCATCTTTGGCATTAGACCATCTATCTTCTATCTAGTGGAGCCACCAGTGAAGAATTATTCACAAAGGTATCCAGGAACACGATATTGTAGGGATGGACAAGCATTATAAGCAGTTCCTATGGAAAAAACAGCTTTCCTAGACATGGATAGCTGCTCACTGTGGAACTAGTAGTGTTAGACCTCAGTTAAATGCATTTGCTTAGTGAAAATCCTTGAATACTTTTGTCTGAAGGGAAACCATAAACATCTGTATGTTGTGTCCAGGAATGGCATGTCTGCTGGATTTGCATGTCGTCTGCTGTGACTGAGCTACCCGTTTCCATTCTGTGCTGTATGAAGGTGACTTGGGGCCTTGCAAACAATGGGAACTGGGGAAGGGTAAGGCCGAAAACGGTGGTGAGAATATGTGCTTGGAGGAAAATGCAGCCACTGGACTTAGAAGCTGCAGAGGAACTCAAGAAGCTGAGCTTTAATTTAGAGAGAATTAATATAGGTTAACACTGACTGTAGGATTGTGGGGAGGAGGGAGTCCTTGGGCATCTTGGGACAGTGGCCTTTGGGCTATGCTTAGTCTTCATTAATATCACTTTAGCTAAGGATTTAAACATAGGTATAAGCAAGCAAAGGCAGGTCTGACAGTCCCCAGCAGAAACTTTCCCATGATATTTTTTATAGCCTTGAGTTTAGAGAACAGAAGTGGAGGCGATCTGGGAACGACCTTTCCAGTGTTGTTTGGGAAGGCAATCCTAGGCCTAAAGAATAGTGTAGAAATGGTGATGGAAATGGTAGGTGCTTGATGCCATGCTCAGAAGATCAAGCAAAATGATCAAGGTGGCTTTGAGCAAGAAGCATGGGCTTTGAGAGAGGTTATTTGCCTTCTTTCTTTTTTTTTTTTTTTTTTTTTTTTTTTTTTTTTTTTTTTTTTTTTTTTTTTTTTTTTTAACTTTCATCTTAAAATTGTGTAGTAGAGAAGTCAATCTCTCAGTATTAGGACAACTTCAGGGGCAAATGGCCCATGTGGATCTACCTAGTTAACTTTTCCTTCAGAGACTTTGAGAGTACGTGTGGCTCTGGCTGTATAGGCGGTGTGTCTGTTTCTGATCTCTTTAGCCTGGTCAGTTGTGACTGCAAGAGTCTGGAGACTGTTGTCTCCAATGAGATGCTGTGTGCGCCCATGTATTGAGCTGTTAGGGGAGGCTGATTGTCCCTGTGTAGTTTCTGTTGTTGAATTGCTCTTGATGCTATGGTGATGGGAGCATTACGAATGTCTAATTATGTGGCCTGAATTTTGATATCTACCGAAGACCTTAGGAAAGGTTAAGGTAGCATAGCCAGCTGCTAGTTCTCTCTTCTGCACTAGTTTGGCTTCTGATTGCTTCTATCTTAACTTGTGTTTGTAGTATGCAGCAGAGGATGGACTCGTACATGCAAGTGATCCGGCCAGGACAGTGTCCAAAGAATGGATTTGCATTTAAAGGCCCTAGCAGTTAGACTTCCTTAGAGAAGGTAAGGATAACGAACCACAGGAGATGGGTTTGGGGGTATCGCTAAGTGTTTGCTTCAGATAACCATGATACTCCACGTCATTTTTCACTTGCAGCCCTGGGAACACAGCTACTCTTTGCTGTGTCCGTAATGTCACACTGCAATTTGTAAGATGTTGGCTGTTAAAGCCATCATTTAAGGATTTTGACTACTCCAGTCTTGTTATGGGCTGCTGCTTTGCTTACTTCCCAGGGTTCCAAATGCATGCTATCTCAAGCTTTAACATCAGGATTGAGAGCCTCCAGAAAGCTCCTCAGAGTCACTTTTCTCTGAGGAGCAAAGTGCAGAGATGATGTTACTGTCTCAACAATGCATGAGGCTATAGTGTTGATTAGGCAGAACGAGCTACTTTCTTAGATAACTACAGAATCTGATTTCTAAACCTCATGCTGATATAAAATTGCAGCAACAAAGTAGACTGTGTTTGTATAACTGGCAGCTATTTTCTTGCTTTTGTAAGCTTTCTGATCAGGCCACTTCAGCCTTTCAAGCTTGGTTTACTTGATCTTCTGTATAGGAACAGTCAAAGGGTGAAGTCACCCAGAAAGCATTTGTGCAGAAAAAAGCAAGTTGAACTGAAAAGCAGTGTGTTGATGGCTGTACCATGTGCTTTATCATGTGTAGTAACCTTGAAGGAGTATATAGAAATACATTTAAGAAAAATGTTTCTGTAATCTCCAGTCTTTTAAAAAGATATAGTCAAAGAATTTATAGGATTTCTTTTATGCCCTTTTCTTTCCTCTGTTACTTTCTTCACCTTCCCCTCTGAAAAATAACAAGAAGTTGCCCGCTTTTTTTCATTCCTCCTCTTCTCAGGCACAAAGGCAACTTAGCCCATGGTGTAATCCACTCCTGGGCAAAATCCTCACCTGCAGCATTACCTTGCTGTTATCTGCTCTAAGAGTCCTCCTAAGTGAGGTACAGCATGTGTAGAAACAAAAGTGACCATCTCAGCTGCTTTTTGGCTGGGTTGATAAAGCAAAACCCCATCCATGTAACTAATAATCTGAGGCCATAGATGCTTAGGTGCATCCTGCCGGAAACTGTGCTACATTGCTTCCCATCCACCTGTGGCTGGTTGCCCATGGTGAACACTGCCATGCAGTGACCCAAGTCACAAAAGCTGATCCAACTGGAAGAACCCATGGGGAAAAGGGTTCATCTTTCAGGCATTGTTCACCCAGTCCAGTTTACTGCTTAGCTGTGTGAGTACCTGTGTCAGCTCAGAGAAGGGAAGATAGAAGTGAGCAGAGCAGGCACTGAGGGATGGTAATGGCATTGCCATGTTGGAGTCGATGGTAAAACTTCCTCATGAAAACTAAAGGGTCATGTAGTATTGAGTAAAGTCTGGTGTACTCTCAGGAAAACATTTCTAGCTCCAACAGAAAGTGTCATTGGAATGCTGTCTGTGTAAGGTGAAAATTGAAGCTTTTGATCCTTCAGTAAGTGTTTGATGTCTTGGAAATCAAACAATTTTGATTTTGCTTTTATTGTGGTATTTGCTTTTATTTTGGCATTTATTGTGGCATTCAGTGACCCGCACAACCCTTTCATGCAGATTCCTCCACCCTTTCTGATGTTTTGAACAAACACAGCAAGCCTAGATGGAGATTTCGATTACATTCCCAGTTTTACCACTGCTCAAGCCAATTCTGCTCAAGAAAAATCATCGGAACTCTGGAAATCAGCAGATGGACCTCTAACCTAAAGTTAATGCACAGTTTTCACAGGCATACACACACAGACCACTAAGCCTTTCACTGAGAGCACAGGTGCTGAAATCACACAAGTCCTCAAGGGTTTCTTCTTGGTAAAGTATTAAGCTGCTCTTAACACAGAAATAGTTTAGCCTGAACCTACCAAGTCTGATCTACTACATTATTTGAAACAGCAAAAAAGCTTGCTTTTTTTTAATTTACCTAATATTGCACACAGTTTCAAGTTGTTTTTTAAAAGTATTTTAAGACCTCTAATTGTGCATTTGAAATATTTATAAAAACATTGTTTTCTTGTCTTGTATGTATTTGACTGTTCTGTGATCTGTATACTTTAACATATTCTAACAGGCATTTTTTACACAGCACGGAAATAATTAGGAATGTAAAATGGATTATCAGAAGGGAAAAAATGCTGTAACTTTGTAAAAATACAAGTGCAGGATGTTAAATGCTTTGTCTTTGATTCTTGTCTTATACACTCTCTGTATGTACTCAGGTATTTTAAATTTAGATGGCTTACAGGAGTGGACACCTTCAAGCTTTGATCACACTGCCTAGTCAGAAAGTGAGAAATGCAGTTAAATTCTCTTGTGTCATATATTATGTTTATGTTTCCACTTCCTGCTCTCCTTACCCTACTTGGTATTTTAACAACATGTTTAAGAGAAAGAATCATGCTCTGAGACTCACCACCTAGTCTAAGGGAGGGTCAGGCAAGGACAGTTGTTTGTTTGGTCTCTCTGAACTACAGCAAGTATACTTTGACCATAACCCAGCACCACACCTGTCACTCTTAGCAAAGAAATCAGATTATGTACATGCTCTTACTTAGTAACTGATGTCTTTTAGCATCTTTCTCCCTGCCTGCCCTAGGACTGGACTTCAGTTAGAGCACAGCATCTTTCCATGGCAATTACACTCAAGAGGAGTGGAGGAAAAGAAACCCTGAAATAAAGAGATTTGTGAGGCTGAAAGTTGTAAATGGGATAGGCTGTCTGGCATGTTCAAAATAAATATTACAGAACTGAGGATTGCAAGCTGATCTGTTCTTGAAATTGGCCACGAGCAGCCCTCACTGTCTTCCAAGTAAGAAAGCTGCTGCCAAACAAGGTACGGTATTTGGCAAAGGGACCTGTCTTTTTATTAAAAACCACACAAATCCACAAAAATGTGATTGGTTATACTTCTGGAGGGTGATGTGGGGAACCATTTGTCTTCCCTGCTGGTCCAGCTTCTCCTGAAAAGCACAGCTGGGCTGCTACCATCCCAAAAGTAATTCCCCTCCCAGACACAGGCACTCAGAGCTGCGCACCTGCTTTATTCCAAGTCTCTAAAACACATGGATGGTCCAGGGTGAAGAGTGAGCTGGGACCTGCGTCTGCTGGAGAGGCTGAGCTCAGCATCATGTTCTGCCTCTCTTGTTCTCCCAGGTACGTATTTTAACTGTGGCCAAAGGGCTGCAGCTTTGTGCTCCATCGGTTGCATATTCTCTTGAGAAAAAGGAACAGGCTTTTGCAATATTGCAACCTCAGAAGGAACTGAACCCACCTTGTAACCAGTGGTTGAGTCAGGTAAATCTGTCACCTCTGTGGTTACTGGACTTGGCGGGGAAACCCCAGTACCTTCAGAGCCACTTTCTCTTCTTCTGACTTTTCTCCCAACTCGGCAGATAGAAAATCAAAATTTCAGGACCAAACTCATGCTGTGATTCCTGGGAGGCCTTTGGGAAGCATCACCAGTTAAAACAGGGTTCCCGTAAATTGCTTTGGGTGTGGGGTGCTTATGGTCCTGCTACAGCAGTGTTTAGTCACTGTGAGACCAAATCCACAATGGTACCTTGTTGTCTCTGAAAGCAAGTACAAGAGAAAAAAAAAAAAAAAAGAAGGAAGGGAGGGTGGCAAAGCAGAACAACTCTTCCAGACAAGGCAAATGACAATGGAAATGAGGCTAACTAATTAAAAATATATATTTTTTCCTCCCCTTTTATTTTTTCCCTGTTATTTTTTTGCTCTTCTCTTTCCTGTGCGCCACCCTCCTGCAATCACTACAGCCACAGTAATCTAGGTCTGTATTTTCTTCTGCCAAATCTCGCACTGTTACAATCTGAAGGATTTGACCTGATATTGTTTTAAATCACTTCTGTAAACCTTAGTATACTGAACAGGACTAATTGATGCAACATTTTAAATAATATTTCCAACTTCTCTTTCTGAGAATATTGTTCTGCCTTTAATTTTGGAGCACAATTATAAATTAATAGTTATGCAGAGTGAAAATTAGCCTACATGAGCCACTTGGGTGGGGTGTGATGATGGAATAAAGTCTGCATATTAACTGTGTAGGAATATCCCACCTGTGCAAATACAGATAGGGCATGAGTGGATAGGAAGCAGTAGGGTAGAAAAGGTTTGAAAAAATAAATCACAAACAGAATGCAAAATTAATTAATTTTTTAGGGGGTTCCAAGCGGGGAGGCAAACCTCGTGTTGGTTGCACAAATGGAATTTTTCTTTGGTGTACCCTTGAAGTTTTCTAAGTCTTCTATGCAGTGCTGGTAAAACTTCAGTGAACCGTTATGGCCAACAGTTGGCACAACCATTGCAGAAAGATGTGGACCAGCTGCAGAGTGAACAGGATGTGAAAACAGCTCCCAAGGGCCTGCTGAAGGCACAGGCATTGCTCAATTTGGTGAAAAGCAGGCTGAGGATATGTATGATAACAGTATATTAAAATATGGCTATGAAGAGAGAAGGAATAAATTCTTCCCATTGTGGATGGGACCAGGAGAGTGAGATAGAGCTACAGCCAGGGATTAAGGGGGACACCAGAACAAATCTTCCCAAACTAACAACTGTTAAATATGAATCTGGACTGCCCAGGGAGGCTGCTTAGCCTCCACCCCAGCAACCTTTTGGGACTGGTTGGCCAAGCACCCCTCAGAGATGATGTTGATGTGAGCAGAGATGATCCTGCTGTTGGGCACTGATGTGGGCAAGATGTCCTCTTCAGGTCCTGCCAGCCTTGTTTTCTATGATGATACTGCTTTCTTCTTAGGACCCTGGCTTCACATTTTATAAAGTTAGGTGCACATCCTAATGTATATGATCTGACTTGGGGTTTGTGTTACTTCTCACAAGCTCTCTCATATTTGTGATTCTTTGAAGTCTATTTTTGAAGTTCAAAACAGAATCCTTTATATTATTTTTCAATAAGTCAGTCTGTTTTAACAGATTACAACAACACTAAATTTCATTTAACCTAAAGCTAAGTAGTATATCATGCCCCCGTTATAATGGTTGTATGTTTTAGAAATCAAACAAACTAGAAATGAGGCAATTTCTACAAAAAGGAAAAATGGGTATATTTTATTTTCTTTTTGCAAGATTAATTGGGAAATCTCACAGCTTTGAAATCTTTAAATATTTCAGTTACCTCAGTTAGGCACAGTATCTCCACTGGAGGCAATTTTATTTATTTAAGCAGGAAGGCCTGAAACCCCATCAGTAAAAATGAAAGTCCAACGGAACTTTGTCTGAGGTTAAGATTATTGATTGAACTGGAGATGTGAATATATCACTCAAGTATCCAGATGTGTAAGTAATAGGTAATATGAAGTTAATAACTGAAATTAATCTGAAAAAACATTGTGAAAATATATATTATATTTTGATAAATATCTTACTTAAAATTCTTATATTACATGGAGGAAATTTACCTTCTGAACTACAGTCTTAGTAAAATACGTTTTTAAATCTAATGGGTTTACATATTTTAAAGAAAATCTAAACTGCAGAAGCTTACTATACCTTCCACTAGACTGAATAACCTGAGGAAAAACAATTCTGTTTACCCTGGTGATAAAATTATGTCCAGTATTTAGGCTGCTGCATCTTCAATCTATTTATTTTTTTCTTTTCTTTTTTAAGGTGAGTCTCAGGAATCATGTTGTCTTGTATTCTAAAATCCCAGATTAAAAGTCTAAATCTGAATATTTATGTACTTCACGTACTTTTTATAAGTGCTTAATGCTAAGGAATTTTTAAAAATAAGCTTTTGTCTGATGCGTATGTGATTTTCTGTGGTCAGGATGATAGCCTGCATAGCACAATGTTACACTGTTCAGCCAGGAACATAGAATTTTTTATTGTTTGAAAATGAGAAAAAGATGGTTATCACAATTTGTTTTCTATGAAGGTAACACCCCACATTTAGGTCAGGATTTTTTTAAGCTTAAAGGAGTTTCTTAAAATTCCTCCCACAAATAGTTTTATTCTTCTATTTGCACTTTTGCAGGATGAGGGATAACATCATTTATAACATCTCACGATGGCAAGAGCTTTAAGTGGGAGCTGGGCAAAGCCAGTTTCCACTCCACCTGCAGGCAGCTACAGAGAGCTTGGTGCTCTATTTTGCCAGGTCTGCTACCAGTGAAATTTCTTGCCCCAAATTTCCTGTCATGCATCCTGAGCCATCAAAACCAAACAGTTTTTAAACTATGCAATACTTTGTCTTTAATTATATTTTGGTCTGTGGGTTTCTTTTCAAAGATTGCAAGCTGAAAATAAATATACATTAGTTAAAGTAACTTGCAAAGGAATACCCCAAGTCTGTGAACATGAAGTGGTTTTAACCCTGTAATTAGTAACTTACCAGCCAAAGCTGTGTATGTTCTGGTGTCTGCATGGTGGCAATGCTGTTCTCCAAGGAGATGTCATTTTTTAGAGTGCTTTTATGAATGCTGACAGCCTCAAACACCAGGACTCCTGTACTTTGGGATCTTGAAAGTGGCAAGATCCTAAAAGCAATGGTGCCAGAATGCAGCAAATTGCAATGAAAAAATACAAGGCCTGCACCACCATTATTTATTCTTTTTTTTAGTAGTTTAACACTTGCAGCAAGGGACTTTGTTAAAATGCAGGGCTGGTAGAAACTGGCCAAAAAAATGAGAAGAGAGAGAAGACTCTAAGCCCCCCTGTAAAGAAGGGCCCTGATGGAGAAGGGTTTGGGGGTGAAGATGGCCTCTCCCCCTCTCCAACCCACTATTCTGAGTATGGACTTTCTGCCTTTTTTCATGCTCTCACCTCTCTCTATTAACCCTGCTTGTTCTCAGAGGTCACCTTGGCCTCTCTGGAGCTGGGGAGGGGGTAGAGCTGGTGTGTGCCCCAGGAGAGCGGGCAGTGAGGGGCAGGCATGGCCTGCTCCACCCCACAGCATCCCCTGTCCCACACCTCGGGGAAGGAGCCCATGTATTTGCTGGGCTTGTTGCCACCTCAAAGCAACTGGTTATTTCAGTGTGCGCTCAGACGGGCACGTTCAACTCGTGGATCCACGTGGACTCCTTTTTTCTTGTTTAATCATTAATCACTTGAATGGTGATGTAAACAGCCATTCTCGCCTGCATCCTCACAAGCAAAGGGAGCCAAGCGATCTTTTTACACACCACAGGTCAAAGAAGGGCTACTTGGCAAACACGCCTGGGCAGTCAGAGCGAGCCTAAGTGAGATGAGCTCACTTTCGTCCACCTTTGCCACCTCTGCTCTGCCTGATTTGAGAAGCCAATGGAAGGTCATGCTGTGCTAAATTGGAAACGAAGAGAAAGAAAAAATATTTTCATGATGTAAATGGAGCATGGTGATAAAAAATGTTCTCCTGTGGTTCTTGCATGTTGCATGGCAGTTACTTGGTTTAGTATCTGCATCTCTCCAGGGGATGAGTAATCCCAGTCTGCTGTGGGAGCTCCTGCAATGAGACGCTTCAGCAACAGAGTTGGAGCAAACCCTGCTGAAAGGATACATGGCCAAAGCACTAGCTATAGAACTGGCTGAAAAACATCTGAAAAAGCACCATGGCTATGCTGAGAGCAGTTATTAAATACTTCACTGCTTCATTTACTGCTGTGAGAGATATCTCTGCACACATCGGCCTGGCTGGGTTTGAGGGAGGGCACTGACTGAGTGACCACAGCTGACCAAGGAGCTCCCATGAACTCCAGTAAACCGTACCCTGACTGGCTCTGACTGCCTATGAGATGTCTGAAACATGGAAATATCATACTCAAAGAAAGGCCTGGAGATCCAGACTTTGGGATTCTTTTCAACTTTATCGCTCCAGTTAATGAAGGATATCAGTTCTGCCTACAAGGTATGCCCCCATTCATATCCTGGCCATGATTTCATAGTATGAAAGCAACCCCATCCAAAAATCCTTTCCTCCTCCCCAGCCATGCTTGCACCTTGCCCCATGCCACCGCACACTGCCTTGGGTCCTGAGCATGGCTCTGAGGGTCCAAGGGCACTCATAAGCAATGGAGATCTTTAACCTCTATCATAGTCCCCTATTACTGATCACAGTTTGGAGCTGGATCAACAGGGGTGGCTGCACAGCCAAGGGGAACCCCAGTGCAGAGTCATGACCAAGCAGGGACTTGAAGTAGCATCACCATCAACACTGGGCTGTCACTAGAGCACCACAGGATCCTGGGCAATAAAACAGCCTCAAAACACCCAGGTGAAATTTAGGGAAGGCTAGGTGGAGGCACAGTGCTCTGCTCTCACCCTGATGATAGCACTAGCACATTGAATCACCCCACACTCAACCAAGGCTTCCCATGGCGGGCAGAAGCTTATGCCACCCAGTCTCATTGCACCGTAGAAGAGAAACCAAATGCAGGAGTAGTTTGGCCTACAAAAGCTACGAGCTTTGTCTACCCCAGCAATTGACAACTAATCTCATACTGGTTTTTGAGCCTGACTGGTGACGAAAGAGCGGTCCTGGGCTCACTGCACTCATGGAGCCTGGGGTGGGGGTGCTGAGGCCCTGCTCTGAATTACTGCTGGAGTTTGGGCAGGGGCTGAAGCTGTGCCAGCCCTGCTGCAGCCAGAGCCCTGGTGGGGAGGGAGGAGGTCCTCTCTCGCATGGCTGCAGTCGCATTTAGGTACACTTAGCAGTGAAAGCCCTCTGTGATAGCATGGAAATGGAATAAGAATACACTGAAATAAGTGCAGAGAAAATTAAAGATGTCCTAGATTAATAAGCAAGCCTGGTTTGCTTTTCAGAGAGCTGTTAGTGCCTGTAGAGAGAATCTATCCATCACTGTATAAAGAAGCATCAGCAGCAAAAATGGGATTTTGTGAGCGTTTGCTCTGAGACCTCTAATGTCAAACCCCATGTCCTGTGTTCATCCATGCAGGTGGGCAGTTGCATGAGTTGCTGCAATCCAGTGGCTGCTGGCTCTGTCTGTGTTGTCTGTGTGTCCCTCTGCCTGCTCCTCTGGCTGCCAGGAGCCAAGGGATCACCTCTGGCCCTGCTTTGCTTCCAGTCTCAGCCCCTACATCAAAGCTGGTTTGAGGTTATAGAGGAAGGTGTCCATGCTGTGAGCTCCCCAGCTTTTGGAAGGCAGCGGCCACATCTGGCATGTGCTCACCACCTGCAATGGCGCAGCAGCACTTTGCCTGCATTTCTTAGGAGATTGCCACATAACTCAGGGTGCAAGATACATGCCAAACGAATAAAAAAGAAGACCATTTATTAAAAAGTTTCAGCCTGTGCAAATCTTACTGCAGGGTGGAGAGGGATGTTACATGGAATAAATGTCTCTCATACGTGATCATACGTAAGCCCCAAGTTATGGAATGACAGCGTTTCTAGAGCACCCCAACTGCTTGAGAGCTATTCCTGATTGAAAGACCTTTGTTACTACTCTTAAGACAAATGGTAGATGAGCTATTTTTACTAACCAACATCTCAGTTGGAAAGTACAGTGACAACCCAATGGAAAAACTTAGGAAGACAAAGCTGAGAGATGGGCTTTAACACTTGTTTTTTTTATCATACAGCAACTGCAAACATAGTACGATGGAATCACACATTCTTTATTTCTCTCTGACTTCAGATAAAAAAGCATCCTGTGTTGCAGGAGATTCCACCCAAAGTTTCAAACCCAGCCTGGTCTTCAAGTCTCAGGCAGGCTGGGTCTCTTTTCTGTGCAGTCACCAATTCCTGCTGCTCTGCAGGTTCAATAACGCCCTCACTGGTGCCCAGTGAAGGCTTCCGACTGTGCAAGTACCCCAGGTACAGGCGTGCGGGTACCCTGGGGTACGGCTGTGCAACCCTGGGAGCTCTTGAGCTGCAGGGTCTGTGGTCAGCAATGCTGCTGGGGCATCACACAACACTGCTGTGTGTCCCACACCCACCCACAGCAGGGTCAAAAAAGTATAACAAGGTACATATGAATAAATCACAACAATGTAAAACTGGGTGCTGTGGTTAACTGTATACCACAGGGCAATAACAGCGTATTTTAGGTCATTACTTAGGTCTTCATTCTTTGCGACAAGAGGAGAACAGTGCTTGGGAAGGCTGGGGGGCTTTCGCACAGTCAGCCCACCTCCATGGGCAGCAGCCTGTGAGGCAGAGCTGAGCCACCTGCCCAGCACTGTGTGGCAAGTGTAAAATTTACTTGGATACAACCTCTTGGCCACAACAGGTTTGGAAATAAACACCCCTTCTGGTCTATTGTGCACATGATTTTCTCCCCCTCCCAACTCATTATAAAACCTGTGAGCTGTGACCAGCTTTCTGGACGCTACAGGCGAGTAATTCTCCTATTGAAACATTCTGGCTGCAGCATGGTGAGGCCTGGCATTGCCTCAGCCAGCTGAGGCCATGGCCACAGAGCCTGCTTTCCAGCCTGGAAAGATGGAGGCTGGTAGGTGGGAATAAAAAAAGGCAACATCTTCCAAATTTGTCTCTGTGTGTGCTCTGGGATAAACGTATAGACGCTGAACCAACTGGAGGGAAGAAAATTTCTCGTTTAATTAAATGAACAGACTGAGCAACCAGATGCTTGAATAAAGAATAAAGAAGAGCTGCCACATGTCCAGGAGAGAACTTCGGTGCTGGGGCTGGTTCGTGGATGGGCCACTTTCTCCTGCTCCTGCCCTTGGGGAGAGCACTGTAGTCTCTTTGTATGCAGGTGACTTCGACTGACATCAGTGGTGATCGTACACTTGCACGGGAGGGGAAACCGAGCTCCCCTTGATGGCAGACATTGGCTCTCCCTGCAGTGCACACCAGGATCACCTGGCAAATCCTGTACGGGTGATGCACAACACGCTTTGGGTACTGACAGATTCACAGAAAGCTGCTTAAGGTGGAAGGCAGCTGCACGGCGGCTGTATGAGGCACTTGCACATGCTTATTTTGCTGTGTTCGACTCAACTGAACTAACAAGATGAAAGGCAATTTAAAAGTGCCTTGCAGATTACCTTGTCCAAGAGCTCCTTAAAAGCTTACACAATGAAAATACATTTGAGTTAAAAACATGGCATCAGTCATGACAGTATATAATAGCTATAATGTTTAACCTAGGAGGAATCAGCTCTGTTAAGTGTATCACTTTACAACTGCTGGCACTTGGGAATAGCGTCTGTGTTTCTGGGTCAGTCTTTCAGGTCCCAGTTTGTCAGACTAAAAGGGATTGAGCCTCTTCTACCTAAAATGTAGCAGCCCTTCGTATTGTGCACTCTAGTAAATCTAATGGCCAGCAATGGTGCAACAAAAATCATGTGGGCAGCTGGTAAAGGAGTTGATGCCTGTGCTTTAATCCATCCCAAAATCAGTCTCAGGCACACCATTTCAATGCAATTTGTGTGTAATGGAAGCATTGCTGCTGCTGAGTTATTTCTGTTGTTTCAAGCCTGATGGTGGTCACAGCCCCCTCGCCCCATCCTGCAGAGCTTCCCCCAGTCCCACTCTCTAGAGGGCCTATGAGACCAGAGTCTGAGCAACCCATGGGCTCAGGGGACCTGAGTTTCACCCTATGCTTTGCTAGCTTTGTCTGACTTCTCTCGGTTTTAGCACAAGATAGCTAACGAGTATTTTCTGTAAGAGAGGGAAAGTACAAACAGCTTTTATCTCCACAAAGCCAGGCAGTGTGTCCCCCCGCCGGCTTGGAGTCAACTGCATCCATCTAGGCGGTTAAAAACTATTGGCCCCTTATCTGCAAAACCTCTTGTGACAGAGAGACCTGAGATATCTTGTTTTCTGGCTCTCAAGACAAAGAACAAGGCTTAGGTCCATACTTCAAAGTTTCATTTTGCCAATCAGGAATTTGCAGGGCTTGGTGTGTACCATCCCCAGCCAAACAGCCACGCCAGCAGCACTGCTGTTACCCCCAAATTTAAACCCTTTTAAACTGCCATCCTGCTATCAAGTATCCCAGTCTTGAGAAGTCCAAGGAGAAGCAGGTAGTCAGTTCAAGGGCTAGCACTGTTTGCTTGATAAGTATTGATGGTGTGGAGCAAGGAGTACTGCAACACTACAAAAGGTCCTTAAAAGTGTTCAGAGAATGAAAATTGCCAGCACTGTTGTGATTTTGAAGCTCAAATAATAAATGATTCAACAACTGTACAGTTACCATGGGGATGAATTCTCATTGAGCCTAAAATTACCAAGCTGCTGACAAGGACCTATTTTTAGTATCAGCAGATGTGTATCTTTAAAAACATCAGCACAAACCTACTACTGTGTGTTTGTGTATGCATGCCCGCTCACCTGTAATTGAGTTTTCTGATGCTAATAACAAAAGCAAAAAGAAGTAAATGTCTGATTACTGCAACAGACGATGCAGCAATTTAGACTGGGAGGGGGATAAGTGGAAGTTGCAATTTATACTTGATAAATAAAGCATGCAAAGTGGCCAGATTGCCAGTATGTAACTGAACTAGTAAGCAAAGCCCTATCATTACTGTCAGCTAATGTGCTACAGTAATGGAGTGTCTATTTTCAGCGTCGGTGAGTATCTAATGGGAAGCGCCTGTCTGCGCTGTCACAGCCCCCGACACGGGAAAACGGAGGCTGCAAGCTGACAGGAGCTGCTGGCAGAGATCCCAAATCTCTGCACTCCAAGACTGGGTTTGTCAGCACTCCCCCTCTATTTCACACTTGAGGGAGGTGCAAGGATAAGCCCCCCCCAGGAAAGCACACAGATTAGTCAAGGTGTTAGTACGTCCCCGGCAGTGACATAGCGGCAGCCGGTCCCGGTGCCAAGTGGTTGGAGTGCTTGTCACCGCCGACCAGCTCATCCTGTCCCTGCTGACTCACCACTCCGTCAGCGATGCAAATTGTGCCACCAATTTAAGAAAGGTTAAGGCCCCTGCATTGCTGACTTCGACTGGGTTTTTCTCATTAACTCTAATAGGACAGGCTGGAGACCTACCTTTTTTTTTAACAGCCTAATTTTGCTGAGGGAGAGGCCAGAGTGTGGCTATAATGAATCTAATTTTGTATTAAAAGGATGGGTTTGTTTTTGCCAAACACGTAGTCGGATAGACATATCTCTGCTCCCTTCTTGGCAAGCCAGTGCAGGACGTACACATGCAAACTGAGTTTGCTGGCAAACCAGCCAAGCAAAAATCAAAACCAGTACATTACAGCCGGGTAGGTTAATAGGGCATTACAGGAGACAGTTCAGCAGTTTTGTTCAAAAACCAGACAAGCTCTTCGAGTTTCTGAAAGGCGGGGACAGAGACAACAGAGAGGACTACGGTGGTTCCTAGCAGGCAGTGGTGCTCCCCACCTGCACTGCCAGGTCAGGTGCCAGTCACACCTCAAATAGAGAGCAATGGGGAAAATAATGGCATTTCAGATAGGAGAGAGAAGCACAACTAAGGATAAAAAAAAGCCCTGGTGCTGAGACATATTTAAAAAAAAAAAAAACAAACAACTTTTGAATAATCTTCTATCCCAGAGTAAATTATGCATAGGGGCCTGATTAAACCATCCATCATTTCCCATTTTCGATATTTAATTAGGAAAGAATGGTTAGTTCCTCAGAGTTGGCTCTTAGAGATGTGTTGGCCATATATGCTCTGCTCTTGGAGGGTACATGCCTCTGCTACAAATGTCTGATTCTGCTAAAACATACCATAGTGTTCTGCCACCATAGAAAACTGTCCCCTCTTTCTTTTTTTTATATAATTGAGTTTCTATAATTCAAGGCTTAGGGGAGTTTTGTTCGGCTTCAAAGCAGCTGTCCCCATGGAAGCCAGCCAGCTGATATCCCAGGTGAGGTTTAGAGATGCTCTCGATCAGAAAGACTGTCCGAACAACCTGGCCACACTACTGAAGATTAAACTGAGAGCTTCAGGAGATCAGGACAGCTGAACTGCCTGGGCTGGCCCTGCCCTGTTAGGGTCATACGTGAGGGCTCTCATCCGAATTTCCCCAAGCTCTTTCTAAAAGAAGAATCGGATCGTATGCACAGGAGACCAGAGGTCTCGGCACGTGGGCACGTCTGAGGGACAGTCTCAGGCTCGTGGCTTATCTGAAGCAAAGGATGTGAATTTAATGCCATAGCAAACAGAAACTTGACCTCACGTTACATTTTCAGTTTTAACAATAAAAACGGGACGGTTTTTGCTGTCCACTTACAGTGATCTGAAAGCCCCAACGTGGGCACCAAACTAGAACTTTTTCTGAGAAGTCACTGGTTCTCAAAAAACTGCTTCCTGATGCAGAGGGTGTTGACAGCTCTTGTCAAGTCCCAAGTGTGGCAGAAGCACTTCCTGCCCCCGCAAAGCAACAGAAACTTCTAGGCTGATGGACCGCTATGGTCATGCACACAACCCTTGGTTGACAGGCGGGGCCCTTGAACAATGAAATGCCTCAGTTGAGAGAAGTTTCTGGACCACTGCCATCAATGACCACAGCTCAGATTCAAGTAGGCTATAAATGGAGCCCACCGGAGCCCACCGTTGAGTTGGTCTCGTGGGAGCAGAGGGTTTGGAGTCCAAGATTCTCCTCCTTAGAGTGGCTATCTAAGGAATGTTCCTCGAGGACTGAGACACCTTGCCTTACTGGTAAGCGATCTTCTGGGTACCCTTGAGAGCCCTCACTTTATAAGAGTAGGAAGATGCATATTTTGAATCATCGCTCTAGAATTTTGGGAGTTTGAATCAGCTGTGTAGTAATTGAACTCCTAACTGGTATCTGAACCTGTAATTCATAATGTTGGAGTGCTGATTTATTTTGGATAAACCTCCTTTCCAGGTTGGTTTCTGTTAAACAGCTCTCATTAGAATAAAGTCTGTTTGGAGCTCATCACCTGTCTAAACTGACTTTTGGTGTGCCTTTGTGACACCAAGGCACTAGATTTACAGAGACAAGAACTGCTATTATGAACACAATCCTAAGAGCATGAGGGATGGAGTCCTTCGAATCTGGGAGAGGGCTTTTTTCTTGCTCTCTTAGGAACAACCTTTATGCTTGGGCACACATTAACATTGCACTGGTTTGTTCCCTCTTGAGTCCAAGACAACCCAGATGTGAGCCATGTGGGGAAAGTAAGAATACCTGCACCGTGAGGATGACATTTGGTCCCAACTGTCTGCATTTTCCAGTGCTGGAGGAAGAGGTGCACATGCCTGCCTGAGCAGTATCAGCCGAGCAGTGAATGTCCTCTCTGTTGTAGGTAGACAATTGGTGGCTGGGAAAAGTCTGTTATTGCTTTTGAGCCCTCGCAGATCTCAGTGAGAAAGGGCAGAATCCAGATCTAGAGGAAACCAAGAATGGTTATGTCAACTACAGGACCATAAATGAGAGTAGTACTCAAGGTGAATCAGGATGAAGGAAGCCATAGCAGGAAAAAGACTTGAAATTACAGATTTGATAAGTGGCTACATTCACATAGTCTGGATTCTTTATTCTTAGCAGAAATTTAGGGAAATACTGGGTGAATTCCATGCGCTGCCTTAGAACGGAATATTTTGTTTTAGGTGGATGTGCCAACTTTGTAGGATCATAGGATAATTCAGAAGGATCAGAAGGATTTCAAGAGGTCTCTAGTCCAACTGTCTCTCCAAAGTAAGGACAGCTCTGAGGTCAGCATTTTATCCAGTCTGATCATAAAAACTGCTAAGAATGGAGACTCCAGCTGCTGGGCAACCAGTTCCAATCCTGACTGTCTTCATGGGGAAGAGTTTTGTCTTTATATCCAGGGCATAAGGATGTGGTAAATTATTTAAACAGCTTCTCTTTGCCTCAGAAACATCATCAAACATAGTGAGCATGTTAATGACTGAGTTAACAGCAGTTAATCAAGGTAAGCTGTTGATGCAAGGATCACCCAGGGCCATGAATCTCAGTACCAAGTGCAGAACTGTGGAGGTAGCCCACGCTGACAACATAAGTGCTGAGATCTTTGGCAATGACAAAAGTTTTGTCATCGATACTGAAAGTACAGTCAGAAGAACAGCAAGACAATAATAAATACCATTTGCACTTAATTTTGCTCACTGTCATATGGGTTAAGCCCCAGCAGCAACTACCTTATTTAAACAAACAAAAGGTTATAGGTAGCTCAAAGAGGAAGGTGCACCTCCTACAATTTCACTGCTTTCAAAATCACAAGTTTTGCAATAACCAAGGAATCAATAACCAGGCATGTTCTGTTTTATAGCCACGGCTATGGCAATAAGACTTGGGCAGTGCTGTGTTTCCCCCTCTTGCCAGGGCAGATGGAGGAGGCTGAGGCTTCTACATGCATTATTAGACAAAAGATCCAGATCTCAAGTGCCGTGATGTTGAGGAGGACCAATACAGAAACAAATATGGTCGAGCACCCAAATGGTGTCTGTCCTGCCAGTACAGACCCACAGTCCTGGAGACAATCAGCGACAGGAAAAGGGCAAAATCCCAGCGAGACCCAAGCAGGTGCCGAAGCCAAGAGCGCACCAGGGCAGAAAGAAGAGCTGGGTCAGTGCTGCCCATGGTCAGTGTCCACATGCCAACACCCTTTCACAGACAGTCAGGAGAAGCTGCTGGGACCTGTCTTAGTTTTCTCTGGTGTTGCTGTTGAGATGGACAAACGACATAGACCAAGTTCTTAAGTACAAACAGCAGTCTCCATTTATTGCCACAAATGCTTTTTTATATAAGCCTTTACCAGCTTAAGTGTCTTTTTGCTATTGGTTACAGGCTGCAATAGTTACATATCATTGGCTAATTTTGCTGTCATCAATGTTACTCTTTTACTCACTTTTTTCTTACGGGTACACCTTAATATCTCTGGATATTCCTTTACTCCCATCTTTCTCATGGGTAGACCTTAATATCTTCAAGGCTAATTTCTGTTCCCATACCCTCTGTCATGGAATCCACGGACCCACCGTAGTTTCCCACACTCTGGCTACTGTTTTCTCTCGTCAGAAAGCATGTTTCTACCTACAGTTCTCCAGATTCGGTCTCTAACAATCTTCTCTCTCATTATGGGACTCCATAATTGGCTTTTGCAGCCTTAATAATGACTCTCTCTAGGAGTTAGTAATGGGAACTGAGGTTTACATGCACCTCTGGGTTTCAGTGTAGGTCCTTCGGTCCAAAACAGGAGAGTCAAACTAATTTTCACCAGGGTCCACATCAGCCTCGCGGTTGCCTTCAGAGGGAGGAGTAATTACATTTATACAGCCCTAAAACTACATTCGGTCCTTTGAAGGCAACCACGAGACTGACGTGGCCCCCGATGAAAATTAGTTTGACACTCCTGGTCTAAAGTGTCTGAAACGATCTTTTCTCCAGAGTCCTTCACATTTTTGTGTTGGTTCAAATCTCACCTCTTTGGGGAGCGTTTTCTCTTGCTCATCTTCTGTTTCTCCTTCTGGTCAGCTCCAACATTTCCTGAGGACTCTCTTCTCATGGAGCCCGACTTCCAGTCCCACATCTCCCTCCAGAGACAGCTTCCACTGGCAATGTCCATTCCTGCTGTTGCATTGTTAGTCCTCAGGATCACACCCAGAGGCCAAGGCAGCCACCAGGCATGTTTGATGGGCTAGCTGGGCTCTCTGCTTCTCACAGAGGGAAGCTTGCTCCCCTGACCACCCCGACCACCACCCTCTGCAGAAGCCAGCTTTGTATCCAAGCATACATGAGCCAACTGACCACAGCAGGTCAGGTCTCCTGGCTCCGAAAGCACAGAACTATCCATACCTTCATGCATAGCGAGCAAGAAAATAAACTGTAACCATGACTAAAGATCTAAAACCCAACAGTATGGAAGGGGTAATTAGCTGCATAACCAAGAGGGAGCCAAACTGCCAGACATCAGGATGACAACCACTAGGGCTCTTCCACCGTGCAGCAGCTGGTATGAAGCAGCCGACCAGCATCCCAAATATTGAGCTACCTAGAGCTCAGGTCTTACCCAGTGCAACAACCCCTAGAGTTTTAAAGATGTAATTATGTGGGACTGTCACTTACAAAAGATTACCTTTCATGTCCATCCATTAATGTCCTCTGCTGAGTCACAGGAGTTCAAATAAATTGGGCTGGACTACTTGCGAAGTTGAAATTGCCCACTGAAAATCTTTGCTCTACTTAGCTTTAGCATTGAAGTTAACTTCCACTCTTCAATTTAAAACTTTCTAAAGTTTATGGACATAAAAGTAGTGCCTCCTGGATAACACAATTTCAGCTTCTAGGTGCCTGTCCTTGTTGTACTCAAAGGTGAAGATCAGTTTGTAATATAATTTTCCCAAGCAGATACAATATGAAACCATTAAAAGTGTTTCAAAATTACATTTTGAGCTGGTATTTTTTTCCTCCTCACCTTGAAGGAAAACTTTTCTGATTCTAGAAAACATGATGAAAATCTCTGCTCTTACAGATGAGAAAAATCATTGCAACCACATTTAAAAATGCTCAAGCCAAAATAATTAGGACTTTTTATAACAGATAAATTAAAGCCATTGCAATAATAAGGCATATCTGTATCATGCTGGCTGCAAACTTCAAGTCACTCCTGCATGTAGACATCCTTGAAGAGTTACTCAACATCAGTATATACCTGACAATAAGGATTTTTGTTTTGTTTAGGAGAAAGCAGGTAAACCAAAACCCATTTGAAATTCTACTATTTCTTACAATAATTTGGTAGTTCTGATAGGGTCTAATCTCCTTTTCCTAACATAAGACCTGTTCAGGAGCAGCTATTAAGGCAATGCATGTACAGGACATAGGCAATATTGCACTAAAGATACATTTGCCTTAACTTTGATAAGACAAAAAGCACAGTGGTGTTATAAAAAAAATTAGCTGTGTACTGTATTTTTTCCTAAAAATGTAATTTTAAAGCTAATTAATAGCATGTATTTTGTGTAGGACTATCTTTTATTCTTAGTGTCAATAAAACATCTGTACATTTGACCCTGTGTGCAAACAGTGTTTCAGCGACTCACATGCTTTTGTATGCACATACACAGCACCCATGCTATGCACATTCGCTCTTCAGCTCTGGAGCATCTCTGACCACAGGCTGGAGGACAGGATCCACACAAACCAAATGTGCTGTGGAAGGATCTCCAGCAAAATAACGGGAAAAGCGAAAAATTAGGCAGTGGGTCCCTTCCAAATCCCTACTGAGGTAGGCAATTTGACTTAGGCAGGCACTTGACATCTGTAGCCTTTCTTTAAAAAAAAAAAAAAATAAAAAAGCTATACAGATGCAGAGGTGGGAATTTCTGAATACTTTTTCCATTCTGCTACCGGTCTGGCACACTCCAGGCTGATACACTCCTTTTATACGGGAATAAGATTTCCGTGTCTAGCGACCCAGGCTCCAGCCACTGCTCAGGACAGGGCCGAAAGTGGCCAAGGAAGTTTGTGTCAGAGGCCATGGAGGACAGCAGCTGTCAAAGCAGCCTGGTGGAAGCTAACAGAAGAGCAGCAAGATGAAAAATATAAATATCTGCTTTTTTACCTTCCAAACAGTGTACAGATGAGATGTCACATTGGTGGGGCACACCTGAAAAATGTCTGACAGCTAGCTATTGCCAGAATAGCAACTGCCAGTGCTTCCTGCTAACAACAGGAGAGCATTAGAAATCCCCCTCATTTTCCATCTTTTGGGAAAAGCTAGAGATGTACGTACACAGATTCAGTCAGCTGCTTCAGCACTGCTTGGTTTCCTGTGGAAAACTACTAGTCTTGTAAAAAGGAAAAGGCATTGCAATATGGATTTAAGAACACTAATAACCCAAATTTGCACCTTAACTTAGAGCCCACGCTTCTGTAGATTTAAGCCTTGGAACTAGGACAATTCTTGTGATACAGGTAGAATAAGCCTCGACCTCTTGCGGTAAAATGCTTAGAGCAGCAAATATTTAGTATTAAGCCAGCCAGGATCCATTTTCTCTAATTAAAACATTTTCATCCTGGTGCTATTTCATTCACATACCACCAAAATAAAAATGTATTTATTTAATTCAGTGCTGCACCTAAACACGATCCAATTGAGCTGGAAGACTACAACCTCTCTGGGCTGTAGTATCGATCAGAGATCTACTTCTGAGAGGCAGCTGATGGCACAAGCCCCACAGCACCAGGGAGCAGCGAAGTCCCTCAGATGAGGGCTGACAGTACCTACATGGGAGGAAAATGAAAGCAGCTTTATTTATTCTCTAACTTACCACTTAGCTTCCAACTGTAAAAGCTCCAGGAGGATTTTTTTTTTCCTAGCTTTACTATTGTCACTGCTATTAAACCTGTACTTGGGGTTGGAATTGAACATATTAAACTTCTTCATATAGCTCGGGAGCTTACAGCCTTTCTTTAGCACCTCTTCATGAAAGTTCTGCCAGGTCAGTGATTACCAGTGGGACACAGAGACAAGGTGTCTTTACAATTTCGTTTGATTGCTCATGTCCTAGTGCCTACAGCAATGAACAACACCCTCAGCCGGCTGTATTACTCTACCAGATACCACCAGATTAGATCATGGGAAACAAAAATAATACAATTTAGATACAGGATATTGCACGAGGAACGGCTAATGCTGAGCACTTCTGAATTTATGGTGCCCGATTTCCTGTGGCTTCCTCTGCGGTGGGGTCTACAGTGTCTACCAGCACAGCCTGGGCACGCTGCAGCCTTCCTCTCGCTAAGGGCACCAGTGCCACCTTCTCTAGCGGCTGCCTTATGCCATGGAAACTGCAGAATGGCAGTTCTGCAGCTTTGACAAAGGTGGCTGAGGTTAGTCACACAGCTAAAGCATCATCTTTGGAAGAGAAAAAGTGGACTGACCTCACTGACCCAGGAAATGAGATTGCCGATGTAATTTTTGTGTTGCTGCAAAGGGATTTATGTAGTTATCATAGCGCTACAAGTGGTGTTTTCCACCTACTCCCTAAAAAAGCAGAGGAGGAAATTCCCATAGAAGTTGGGAGGGATTTCTTTTGTTAACTTTATCTGTTCATTTCATTGCAGCTAGAATTTACCCTCTGATTTCTGCCCTATGTTGTACAAACTGAAGATGAAAGACAGTTGTAACTTGCCCTCCAACTCATACACTGCAAGGTTTATCAGAAGTAAACCAGATCTTGGCTGCCAAGAAGTGACTGAGCTACAATATTTGAAGCTGAATATTTGAGCAAGTCAAAGCACCTACCAAAGAGCAAGTGAGGAGAACAAACCTACTTAACGTTTGGGAAGAGCAATACAACATGGACAAAGGACATATAAAAGTGAAAGATTATAACCACAAGCTGAAAAGAATAGCCTGGGTAAGAGATGAATGCAGGGTGAGGAGAGGAAATCGTGGGGCCAGTGACTAGAAGGGAATGAGAGATGTTATTTAGATGGAGATGGAAATAGAGATGGAGAAGCTGCTGACACTGGGACTGGCCCTGGCTGGCCAGAACTTGTGCATTAACCAGCCTACGTCCTTCTTTCCCCTTATGCCTTCCATGAGATGCACTTGCTGCTTTCTGTAAAAGCTGGTGTTAAGGACTCACGGCCGAGTCCCTACTTTCCTATGACATTCATTATGCTAAGTACTATAACATCGTTTTTATAGGAGTCTCTAAGTGCTGGTGCAGTACACAACAGTAAGCTAGAAGGGAGACAGGAAACACAAGGGAAACAGCAGGCAAAAATCCTTCTACCTGCCAGACTTCTGCCTGAATTGAGTTACTTTCAAAGGCTCAGGGAACATAAAAGTAGAAAGAGAAGATACAACAAGCGTGTGAAGTTGAGTTTTGGGCAAGGGGTCAGGAGAACACGTGTTCAATCATAAAGAGAAAACTCAGGAGGAGTTACGCTGCAACGTAGACTACGAATGAAAAAGCTGTGGCAGCCTTGTGCCATGCTAATGCAACACCACAAAGAGGTGCACTGAAAGAAGAGACTCTGTCTTTTCTGCATTCGTTTACAAAATTATTTAAAATCAAGTTTACCATCAAGATGTAGCCCCCCGTAAATATAATGAAAATAAACTTCTCCAATGCATTGCAATATCATTTGTAACAAGTATCTAAATGGCTTATTTTTTATTCTATAGCTCACGTGATCCACTGCAAAATCTTGTGGTTTGAACTATTTTTTCCTCACAAGATGGAAAAAAATATAAAACCTATCTAAACGCCTATTATGAAAATACAATTTGCTACCAAATTTAAAGCTGAAGCAAACTATTTTCACTTACAAATGAAGATAGTCTGAGCATACCATGAAGGCCAAATGTAGTATGTTCCTGAATTTGCTTTTTGTCTTTCTAGAAACCAACAACTGGTATCTTGGGACCAGCACAAGCTAAACGTATTGAAGAAACCCTACCTCTAAACACAGATATTTAAAACTTACAAAAATGTTTACATCACTGTTCAACATTTTTTTATTCCGTTTGAGAAACAAAGTAACAGTGACTTCTATATCAAAGTTCCTTTCTGCTTGTATGACTGCACAGCATAGCACAAGGCAATATTTGAAAAAGAGAATTTGCACTGAATCACTGGAAACATTTTGGCAATATTTCAATTGGTCCAACATCTTGTAAAGCTTGGCTTCCAAAACCAAAATAAGCCACTTTCAATCTGTTCCCTTATGAAGAAGTGACATGCGCTCTATTTTGAAGAAGATAATTTTAAAGACTTATAAGGAAGATGTGATGGTAAAGGTTGCTGGCACGAGCTTAGGACATTCACATTACGAGTGATGAAGACACAGCGGTGAGTTACGCAAGTTATCTGAAACAAGTGCCAAAATTCCTTTTACCAAATCATCACACACTCCACATAACACTTAGCTCACTATAACCCTTTTCATATATACATCTCCTAGCCTTGCACAAAGGAGAAAGTAAAAGCTATTTTAGAAGTAATTTAGGAAGCTTAAAAACCAGCCAGTCACTGTGAAATTTATTAGCATCTTTTCTAAGCCTCACTTCAACTGCCAGTTTATTGAAAAGTGTTATTCTAGTAAAATCCTTAAAAGGAATGTCTCGAGGCTTTCAGTGACTACAAAGGACACTTGTAAAGTTAGCTGTTCTCATTAGTATACAGAGGCTAGGATTGGGGGGGGGGGGAAGGAAGGAGGGGCAAGGGGGTTGCAGAATCAATGCATAATTACCAGTGGCAAAAAATTCAAGTCAACCATGCCAGCTTTCAGAATTTCAGCCAACAGCCGCACATGTACTTTTAACTGTAGCTGTGTAACAACTTGGGCCTCATCGGCTGTGCTGGATTTTAGTTTGTTTCCTCCAGCTCTTCTAGCACAGATAATTAAACTACTTAACCTATGGTTCAAATTCAGCGTCGACATGGCAAATACCTATTTGCCTGTGCATCTAAAGGACAAATAACAATTAGTTTTGTAGTTGTTGGCTAGGGGTCATATTTGAAGCTAAGATTTCTGTTTACATTTTATTGAGCTTTTTTCCCTGGATTAAGAAAAAAAAATATTTCAAATAAAATAATTCGAAGGACAACCTACTCATACTATTATTGTATTAGAGGATAAGAACTAATGGCAGATCCGAATCTTTTCCAAGTTGTGCAAAATGTCACAACAGTAGCATAAGTTATGAGAGAAAGCACTTCAGATGTTAGTAATTTAGGAGGTTCTAAAATGCATTGAATTTCTTCCTTTGCATTTTACACGCATTGGTATGAAAAAACTGCACTCTACTAATAACTAATCAAGATAACGCTAATCACAACATAGCATACCGTTCCTAGCACATGAGGAATTCAGTGAAACATCATGAAAACCTTCAGCAGCACTTTCTACCAGTAGCTGGATGCAGAGGAAAACACAGTATTTGGTGGATTAAATGTATTCCTGAAAGAACTAATCACACAAGTAAACATAGCTGCTCAAATTGCTCTCTTGGACAAAAGCAAACATCTTCCATTTTCTTTCATGTGGGATTGCTACCTTCTTCAAAGGAGCAGCTTTTACCTCAAATTGAGTGGGGGTTGGGAGATTGTTATGCTCCAGTCTGTCTGATCTGTTTAGTTCTGATCTTGAAGCTCATTCTTTGATTCCTAAAACCCTAATGTAGGATTTTACCAAGGAAGATATTCAGAATATTGGAACTTTATCATCATCAGCATCAAATTCATGTTTTACACCATCAAAATACATGTTTTACAAATATGTATTTTTTAAAATGCTGCCTAGACCTCTCTCCCCTCCTTTTTAGAGTATATTTCCCCTCTCTCTGGAAAAAGAAGAAAAAAAAAAAAAAACAACAAACACAAGCACTTTCTTTTCCAATACAAGATACCTAATTTCAGGGTTAGAANCAGAATATTGGAACTTTATCATCATCAGCATCAAATTCATGTTTTACAACATCAAAATACATGTTTTACAAATATGTATTTTTTAAAATGCTGCCTAGACCTCTCTCCCCTCCTTTTTAGAGTATATTTCCCCTCTCTCTGGAAAAAGAAGAAAAAAAAAAAGTAACAAACACAAGCAGTTTCTTTTCCAATACAAGATACCTAATTTCGGTTTCAGAATTATTTAAGAATTCCAACAGCCACATTCTCTACTGCTCGAAGGGCCGTCTCACAGCTTACGAATGAACACTGCTGGCAAACAAAGGGGCTCAGTTGCATCTCCGTGCATTAATAACCAGTGTCCCACTGCATCAGACTATGCGGATTGTTGTGGGGATTTTTTTTTTTGTCTGCAAAATGGAGATCTTGCAACTGAAAGAAGATCAAGGGAAACGTGCCCACTGGAGCATCAGCCACAGAGTTTTGTTCACATGAATCAAAATTCACTTCCCCTTAACAATGAGACACAGACCCAAAAATAAAAACAAGACCACGTTTATTCAATACAGACAGGTTAATTAAGACAGTAAGTCCTGTAAATCAGGAACACATTTTAAACACTCCGGTACGAAGTGCATATATTTAAAATCAACAGCTGCATCTTGTATTTGAGCCATTGAGTTTGTCGGGGAAGGGTGGATTAAGGGTTTTCCTTTTTTTGTTTTTGGTAGAAAAAACTTGTTTCAGCTACCTTATGTGAACAATGCATCTCAGGCTCCATTCACTCATCAGGTTTTACAATTATAAGTCCAGCTGCCTTCCAGCTTTGATATTCACATTTTTTTAACTGCTTCATACAGTCACAACGGGAGAGGGAAAAAAATAATAAACGTTAGAATAATTAAAAAAAAAATAACAACAAATCAGTCCGGGAGGGGGAAACAGCTCCCGCCGGGGTCAGCGAGAATTATTGCAAATGGCTCCTGGGAGACGGAGCCCGGCGGCGGAGCAGCCCCGCGGCGGCCGAGGGACCGGCGTGGGAGGGGGGTCCGCGGCCCCGGCCGGGCTGCCCCGGCGGGGGGGAAGGAGGAGGAGCTCCCGCGGAACGCAGAGGCGGGCGTGGGGCACAACAGCTCAGGGCGGGCGACGTGCGCGACCTCCCCCGGTTAGTGATCGGTGGGGCTCGGCGCCGCGCCGGGGGTGACCTTGGGGCGGAGGGGGGCGCACACCCGCCCCATCCCAACCGACACCGACCGCGCCGCGCCCGGCTCGGCCCCGCCCGGCAGCGGGAGTGGGGGGGGCCCGGCGCCCCGCTGCGGAGGGAGACTTACACCGCGGCGGAGCCAGCATCG
>VWYH01009553.1:246484-301376 GCA_013399365.1 Pampusana beccarii | reverse complement strand
CGCAGCGGGACCGGGGCCGCCGCCCGCCCGCCGCCCCGCGCGCACGCGAGCACACGCGGCTCCGGCGGCTGCGGTTGAAGCTGGAGCTCGGCCCGCTGGGGTTGGTTTGTAAACAATGGGTGACGCGGGATCCCGGGCACCTCCCACTGCGCCGGGCGGGGGGGGAAGCCGCCGTGACCAACCGCCCGCCGACCGCTCCCGGCGCCAACAGCCCGCGCGGCGGGTGGCGAAGACCCGCCCGCCGCCGTGAGGGCGGCTCCCGCGGCCAGAGACCACCAGCCGGGTGAGGCCGCCCCGCGCCCACCGGCCACGCCACTCCCTCTCCCCCCCTGTCTGCGCGCCGCGTGGACCGGTCCGCTTTCAAACCCCGCACCTCGGGTCTCAGAGGCGGGGCCCGGGTGATTGGCAGGAGGGGTGTGAGGGGGCGGGGCGGCCCGGCTGGAGCAGCCGCCTCCGCGGGAAGGGGGGGCCGGCGGGGTGCGCTGGGCCGGGGGGCTCTTCGCCGTCCTGCCGCCTCAGGACAGGTGCCCGGAGGGGAGGCGGGGGGCACTGAGGAGGGCGGATGGCGCCCGGGTACGGAGGGAAGCGTGGCTGCCTGCGCCCCTCCACCCCCCGGTCGCTTCCGTGTGTGCCCCAGCCCCGCTGGCCGGACAGACGGTGCCCCGGGAAGCGGTTAACGGCCGGCAGGGCTCCGTGTGACTGCGTGTGCCCGTGCCCCCGCCGCACCCGCGGGCGGTTCTGCTTTCCCGTTAGCGCTGCACGTGGACGCGGTGCCTTCCCCCGACCGAGCGGTACCGGGGCGCCGCTGCCTGCGGGGCGGGTCGTCACCTTGTGCTGGTCGCGTTTCGTTAGTCTGCCACCGGAGTCCGTGTCGGGATCGCGACACGCTCATGCGACAGCGCCCGGCTCCGCGGTGACGGCGCGCCGCGGTGGCCGTTCTTTCCGCTCGGTGCGCCTGCCGTGTCCTCGCAACCGGCAGCGCCTTCATTTGCGGTTTAATTCCTTGGCATAGAAACGCCTTTGAGGTCTTATTTTCCATCACTAGAATCAACATACATGAAGCAAGTGTGAGTGGGCGTTCTCTCGGGTTTTCTGCCTGCCTGCAGTTCATTGCATCACCTGGACCAAGGCTCTGTCCTGCCTCTGCCTCTTCCTGTCACAGTCCCATTCCTTCCCTTGAAACTGCCACCACGTCCTGTAAGCGGGTGCTGAAGTTTCTATGATGAGCCTTAGATAACATTTTCTGGATGTCAAAACACTGAGGGCATAGTCTGGAACAATTTCACTCACGTAGCAGTTGTCACTGCTGGGGAACCGCTAGTAAAATGGAAATTGCTCACACACATAACTGCTGTCAGCTCTGTGCCTTTGGTTAATCAGAAAGCAGTTGGGAAGGGAGGAGAGGGCATGTCCTTTGGTCTGTTTGTCCATGTTTTCCTGAGCTACTTTCACTTGCTGTCCAAAATGAAAGAGACTCCATGTGCATGTGCACGTTTGTGAATGTGCATGTCACGTGGACATGTTACTTGCTGCTCCGGCCTAGGTATCCACGTTCATTATTACATTTCCAGGCTGGATTCATGTGAGCTGGACATAAAACATGCTACGTAATTGCATATTAATTACTCATTTGTATATTTAGTGTCCTGATGCTTTCTTATTTTCAGCACCTTCTTGGTAACTGGTCGTTACAACTCAGATTGCATTGTTCTACAGGTAATGAAAAAGTGAGAACTTGTTTCCCTATGCCAAAGTATTTTTAAGAAAACACTTATACCCTGTTCCCTAATTATGCACTGTGTTTTCAAGTGAAATAAAGGCGGGCCTGCACAGATGCAGTGGATGGATCTACTTCAGCTCCAAGGGAGATCTGTATTCAGAGCACTTCTGAGTAGGTAATCTGGTATTCTGTACAAGCAAAACTGCAATAAACCAGTACAGCTTATTCCAGCCTTTTCTTCTCCTCCCACAAAGGCAAAATAAGCTATACCAGCAAAAGCTCAGCGCTGCTTGTGATTACATCTACACCTGGGGCTTTCATGAGCCCAGCAATGATAATCACAAATCGCGCTTCGTTGCATCCCTATCCAACAGCAGTGCTGGGAAAAGGTTGTAGGATAGAGCAGATCGGTGCACAGAGAGGGAGCTCAGCGCCCAGGCATTAGCAGAATCCTAATGTCCTCAGACCTTTTTTAATGCAAAACTTCATTGATGACTTATTGACAATCAACTGAGTAAGTATCTGCTGAGGATTTCAGGACTAAACCCATTGAAAATGTTTACATTGAGTGCTACTAATCATGGTTAATATTTTTACCACCTCAACAAAGTGAGTGTTGTAAATTTGCGTATCCTCAGGAGTTATCAGAAGAGTGTTTCAGTTCAGGTTCTCCTAGAGGAAACAGGAACCTCAGCCATCATTTTGGTATTCTGACTGCTCTATTCACGGCAAGAGAAAAGCTGAAATGCTGTCAAAGACAGAATATTCCATGCCAAAGCTGAAGTTCTCCCTCAAACGTTTGTTTATGTGGGAAAACTACACCAAAGTGGGCTCAGTATGAATTTACATTGTGCTCACGTCTGTGGAGCAGATCTCAGCATGTCAACACCCAGAGTCCTTTCTGGAGTTAAACCCAAATCAGTTCTAGGAGCAGGTCTAAATTGTCTGCCACCACCATCAGCTGTTCCTGGCAGAAATCACTATGATGGTTTATTAACTGTCAGCTGTTTGCTAGTGCCTCTCCATAGAAATAAGAACAATTTCAACAGTGGGTTTTGCAATAAAGTGGCTGTTGTACATAAAGGTGCCCTGATGCAGAGTTAAGTGGCAGGTTGACTGCCAGCTCAACCCTGAAGAATCTGGGGCTTCTTCAGTTTGAGCCGTTAAGTCATTTGGCTGAGTCCTGAGTTCACTATAGCAAGGTGTCCTCATTTGGATTGGGAGAATCACAGCCTAGTTATCATACTTCATCTCCTACTGCTAGTGACGAGTTTTGCAGCACTTTATTTTACTTTAGCAGCTTACCACAATGATGTCAATTGAAAAACAAAACCAAAAACCAAACCCCAAACCATCAAGGATAGGGGCAGATTCTTTTAAAAATGAAAGGAGGAAAAGAGTTGGAAAACTGCCGATAAGATTTTTCTGACCACTGACAATATTTTTCTGAGCAATGGTTTGACAATAAATGTCACAGGGTTTTTTTTTCACTATTTTCTCAGTATTGTCTGTATCTGTTCTGGGATTGCCAGAATTCCCACTGCAAATTGTTGCCTAGGCCATTCTATTAGCAAGATGTTACAGTTGCAAACAATAATTGTTTCCTTTATGTTGTTATTGTTCATCTGCACTCTCACTTTATCTGTTCACATTTTTAGAATGTGATTTAAGATCTTTAAGATCTTAAATCTTTATGGTATTTTTAAGAACACTTGACTTTCAGATATCCCTAGCAGAAGATGAAGTATGAGTTTCATAAATAAGTACCAGTTATATTATGTGGCCATCTATAAAATTCGGACATAATTTTATAGCATTTCCTGAGGATATATTGTATTTTTTGAACATTAAGGTCAACTGGTATGTCTTACCTGGGCAACTGGATGTGACTTCTGAGCTTTAAACCTTAAGGACAAGGAAAGAAAACACTTAAATCCTTTGGCTTCTGCAATCCAGTGGAATCTTAGTCCTTCCACTATATGTATGTGTTCAGGATTGTGCACATGTTCTAGCTTGTTATGGAAACCCAGTTGCCCAGTCAATGTGAAATAAGAAATAATATTTAATTTGTGCAGGTGTTTACATTTCAAACCCTTATGCTGGAACAGTGTGATCTGTGATCTCAGACTTCAGCATTGTGTATGGAAATAAATCAGATTGATAAGTTCATGAGAGAGACTATGTAGTGTTGCGTCACAATGTTGAGGTATTTATAGTGTTGTTTACAAAACAGTAAGAGACTTTGAACTGGGTGAACACAGTGACTAGGTCCTTTCTAGTCCTTTGTTTCTCCAGGCATTTTTCATGCCTTTTATTTTCAACAGAAACTTCTGTCGTATCTATTAAATATGCAGAGCTTCTCTTCATAACAATAGTGTCAATGAAGGATGCTTGTGCAAAGTAAATTAATTTATTGTGCAGTTTAAATGCAGAATTGGTAGAGGCCAGAGCACCATCCAAATAAGATGAATTTAGATTCCCCAATAATCGTTTTGTAACCTGCATTTGTAATAGATTTCCAAGAACAAAAGAAATTCCTTTAGAAACAGCTGAGGTTGCTAAGTGACACAAATGTATTTACTGTGTCATAACATGCAAAAGCCAAACACGTTAGAACAGGGGAATTAATAAGGAGAGATGTCATGAGTTGTACCCTGACTCCCAGGGTAAATGTTAACCTGTTGGCCAACAGTTCTACATTGTTTTGGATGCCCGGCTTGGAACCTTAATGGAAATGGGAAACATTAGTTGCTTTTGAAAATGTAGGCTTTCATCCTTAAGAAATTCAAACATGCATATTTTGTCCCAACACAAGAACTTGAATTCAGATGTATGGGATTTGTTTCTTTCCTGTGTTGTTTCTGTTTATCCCGAGTCAATTACCTAAGAATTTGCAGGTGGGGATACTGCTTCCTGAGAACTACATCATCAGTTGTAAGGCTGAGTTACTTCTTTTTGCTGAAGTTATCACTGTTTCTTACATCTTTTAGACACACCAAAAAAGATGATCTTTAGGTGAAAAGCTAAAGCTAGCACCTTCTTCTACCCTCTTACCTTCTTCTGGTGTCTCACACACCAAATTCCTGTATCCCAGCTCGTCTATGCACTTGAAATGCATGTCCCCTTTGGAGGGACCACAGGAACCTTCCTTTGGCCTGATAAGCTGATCCTTCCTTTTCCCTAAACTGCAAAACCTTTTCTCCCTCCTCTGATACACACAAGATCCTGCAGATCCCCCAGGCCTGCCCCAAATATGCAAAGGTGCCCAGTGTGCAGGGATTGCCACAGAAGCGTGCATTAAGCTACCTGTTTATTAGGAGTTGTCAGGTCGCCTTGCACAACAGCCTCTGCTAGTTTAGGAATGAGACAGCAGCCGTGGGAAAGGAGCCTGCAGATGTCTCAGGGATGCACTAAACTACGGAGCAACCAGGTCTTTTGTTTGTTTATTCAGATAATTGACTCACTTCCAGCTTTCCTAATAACCGGAATACATTTTAGTGGTAGCGTCATGTTACAAGCAATGGGCTGGTGTAATTTGTCATGTGGGCTCTTACAGATTTTCCATATATGTAATTCCTGTGAATAATTTCAATTTTTCTGGTCTTTTCAAATATTAAAGTATAGGAAGCAGAGATAAAAACAAAATATTGAGCCATCCTCAAAACCCCATGAAAATAGGATCTCTTTAAAAATACCAGAGATTTGAAAGAAAATCCCATTCACATTTTGTCAAAATTCCCTGCGTATTTATATATGTCCTGACAAAATCCCCGAGCTTGCTCTTATACCTTCAGTCGGTAATTGTTTGTTAACCAGACACATCTCTTGACAGTTCTGTTAAAACAAGCCTATCTACAGTGAATACTGAAAAGCCACAATCAATAAACTAGTATATAATGATTACAAGCAGTGTGTCTCACTTAGCACATAGGCCAAAAAAGAAAAAAAAAGCCTCTTCACCAATTGTGTTTGAAGTAGACTTATCTGAAATTAAGGGAGCACTTGTCCCACAAGGACCAGAGCCAGTTCCACTGAATTAATGGGACCTGGGCATTACTGCCAGCTTTCTTCATTGAAATCCCTCCTTAAAGCATACTTCTGATATTAAGCCATTAGAAAAAGATGACTCTTGCTTAAAAAGAAAAAAGAAAGCCAGGCACCACCTGAGATCTGGTAGCCCCTTCTTTTTTCAGAAATAAACCATGGTGTGCAATTTGGGGCCCAGACCTGCTCCTAACAGAAGCAGGATGAAGCCTCGGATGAGAAACATCATGGGGCAGTTGCTATGGTTATAGATACAGTTACATTTCCTCCTTTCTGCTCCCTGGACACAGCTCATCTGTTTGTTTGGGTTTTTAAAAATTTTCTTTGTGGTGTTACTCATCATGAATTCCTCAGATTTCCTGCTTATTCTAGTCCTGCACAGCACCATGATGTCCATTAGTGGTACTTAGTAACTCTGATCCCTGCCATTTTTCCCTGCAAGAGGCTGTGATTAACAGGAGATTTTAAAACCAAGAAACTTCATATCCATTTTTCTTATTATTTCATATTTATTATTATTATTTTCTTATTAGACCCCCAGAACACGACAGGTAGGTGTAGCTTCTTGAAACACCTTCCCTTCCTCTCTCTAAAAAAATTCTGCATGTGACAGCTTAATTCCACTGCACCACCCCCTTTTTACCTAATACAGTCCTTTTGATCTGCTTGCAATCATTATTTTATGGGTTTTTTTTCTGATTAACTTTTAAAATTCCACATGCTTTTGTAAAGAAGTGGCTTATTTAAAGTTATTTTGTTGTTGTTGTTTTGGTTTGGTTTTGTTTTCCGTGTCTGCTATTTTATCTTCCAGGCACCTATTAGGTCAGCCTGATTTTCCCTTATTAAATCAAGCCAATACGTTTAGACAGTGAATTTCCCAATAGCAAAGTCAACAAACGAGATCCATAAATTATTACACAGTAGTAATTTCCAGCACATTAGCAACCATGTTTTCCTATATATTTTGTTTAGAGCTGAATTCACCCTCGGTGGATAATTAAAAGCAGCCTTTTAGGTTGCAAACCTTTCAGCATACAATGTCCAAAATAATAGATTACATGAGATCCTTGGGTGCTATTATACATGCATAATTCTGAGTAAGTATCACAGGTCATGTCACCTCCTTCTGATGTAAGGCTCTCAAGACTTTTGGATGAAAGAAAATCTCTGACTTAGAGTAAGAGACATGAAGAGGTTCCTGCCTCATTCACCTTCTCTCTCTTCGGGGTCCTGCTGAATGACCACAGTTCTCAGCCAAGGGCACTCGTGTAAACTGGCTGTGATTTTAATTTTCCTTTATAGCGAGACTCGCATTTGTGGCAGTGCAGTAGCTGCAGAGGAGCGGGCTGGGTGGCCCCCGATGCAGGAGGAGCAGGCGGTGGGGAAGCGGGTGGGAGAAGCTGCTGCACCTGTCCCAGCGTGAGCATCACCTTCCCGCTGGATCAGAGCATTGTGCTTGGCTTGGGTGGAGACCTGGGGGATGAAGCTTTACAGGTAAAATCCTATGGGAGCCACTTTTTTTTACATCATCTGAATTGTTCTTATTCAACTTGCACTGTTGCCATCGAAAAATGTGCTCTCTTCTCTTTGAAGATATTCAGCATTTTGGAATAATTTCTCCTTCTTCCCTCTCAATAGCATAGTTTAAATTAAGAGCAGCAAAACAAAATTCCTACCAATTATGAAGAAACTTTTTCAATACTTCGAAGCCAAATAGCAATAGATTTCCTGCCTCACTCTGTGTTTCCTCTTCCCACCAGTGACTGCTACAACACAGTGATCGTTGCTACTGGAGAATTTGATTCCTGTGTTACAATCCTTTTTGCTGAAAGATGTGACTGTATTTCAGAGGGGTGAGATATGTGGAATCAAGTGCTTTTTATCAGGAAAATTACAACTAGCCCTCCCCAATACGTTGTGAGCACTGACTACATTTTGTTGGGATTTACAAGCGATCCACGTGCTCTCATGGTAGCTGCAAGCCCCTTGCTAGTAGATAAAGGGACACTTGCAGCCTCTGCCCTCAGGAGCATCTCTTATACCTTCACTTGTGCCTCCTGCAGTAGCGACAGTTTCACAATGCAAAACTTTTAGTAACAATATTGCTTTAACCTTTTCTGCTGCCATGCCTGTGTTGGAGTCCTCACCATTGTGCTAGCAGAACTATGTTAGGCCGTGCTGGAAAACAGTGAGCTGTTCTTGAAAAACAGATATATTTTCAGGACTCTTTAAAAATGCTGTATCAGCGGAAATGAGGAATGTTGGAGCATTGAGGGCAGGGCTAAGGAAGGATGATGAGACAGGAACACTGAAGCTGGGTTTTACCCCTAAAAGCTTCACGCTATAAAACCATGAACTGCGATTTCTGCCAACATTAATGATTCTTTGCAGCGCTGCAAACTGTCTTGCTGTTAATTCTGACCCAGGCGTGAGCAGGATCAACCTGGGAATAAGGAAGGAGGAATGGGAAGGCATTGGAAGACCAAGAGCATTCAAATGGTGCAAAACTGCTCACGGTACAGCTGACGAGAGAGACAGCCTATATCTTCCTGTTAAACTCACTGCCTCAAATGAAAAGCAACTGCAGACCCAGACTTCGTATTTTTAATGTAGAAAGGATTCCAGTTATAACTGGAATAAGTTATAACTCAGGTTAGCTTTGCAGTGAAATTAAGCCCAAAGAGCTTATAAACAGAAACCTTGATTGCAAAATTGATTTAAAACTGTGTAAAGTAGATCTGCTGGCACAATTCTATTTTACCAATGAAGACAGGATCCCAAAGGCCAACATTTCTAAGGCAATTAGTCCAAGAAAGAAACACCCCTTTTCATTTAATGAACCATTTCATAAAGCACTTAATATTATTAACTTTCATTATAACTTTCCTATAAAATATACATTAGGACACCATCTTCAGCTAGGAAGTCATCACTCAAGTTATGTAGCATTTGCATTATGAGTTCATATATTTCAGAAGTTTCCTCCTTTGCTCTTGTCACAAATTTACCTACATGATCCATTTTAAAATGGCCCCACTTTGAGTTTGGGTTTCTCACTGCATGTCAAGCTACAAGAGGAGAACTTTCCACCATGTTTGCCAAAATTTGTTGTTGTTTCAGCCTATTGTGTTTTATTGCTTTCATTTAAAGTTCAATCGAATAAGACAGTAAATTGAGGAGAACAGTGCTAAAAACAGAAGTTGCAAAAGGGTTTGTGAAGATGCAAACTTAGAAACAAAGCTAAGAACCAGGGAAGCTAGACATGATCTGTCTAAGTGCTTGAGACTACCTTCCTTCTACCTCAAAATCATACTTGACCTGAAACATAACCACACAGCAGAACAAAAATAATTTTAAAATAGCAAAAGAAAAAACTCCTATGGCAGTTCCACCTTTGTGATGACTTTTATCCTCATGGCTTTTCTACTCTTTATGTTTATGTAGATTCTTATCAGCACTGGGCATTGCATAGTCTGCTACAGCAAATTGTGGTACATCGGAGTAGAGATTGCAATGCAGAAAATAAAATGTTAATGATGATGATTAAGGTCTTCCTGGGATTCCCATATGCACTCTTATTATCACTGCTGCCATCATTTAGCTGCTGAACTCTCCATGCTGTGCTCATTGATGCTTCTGCAACTGAAGCAGGTAGGATATTAAGCTGAAGACATTTCTGGAATTGAGTGTGAATCTAAATTGCTCTTCCTTCATAAAATCATTCTGAAAGACCTTTGCAGTCCTAAAATCCCAAAAGAAAACCTCTTCTAAGATACCAAAAGCGGAAGACAGCTGCATTGCTCAATAAGAAACCCCTTGACAATGACAAGCAGAAAGGAGTGACCGCATGAATATTTCCTGTGCTAAGGTACCACGGCTTTTGCGGGGGTGTTGCAAGGTGACTTGTGTAACTTGTGGGTAGTCTGGCCGGCACCTCATTGTGGAGATGCCATTTGATAATGGCCTAACCCAGCTACGCCAACCTAATGGCAAGTTGCCTTTGAAAGCCCCTCCCCACCTGCACCCCTCTCTGTGTTTCTGAGCTGGGACTGGTGCTCTTTGGAGCCACAGCTGGTCAGATCGGAGGGCTCAGATGGCAGAAAAGTAAGCCTGCAAAAAACCAAAGAGTTTTATGTCAGTTTATCTTTCTACACTGAATTGTTTACTGCTTGATGTACATCCCTGTGGAAGAGCTTGCAGGAAGCATGGCTGGCAGGCAGGAGGGGGAGTGGGATTTCTCCTTTCAGCTGTAAGTCTGACTTAGCTGAATCATAAACCTGCAGCTGGAGTTTCCCCAAGACACTGACTTTGGCAGTGAAGCTTTCTAGAGACGTGCCAGCCCCGATCCATGCCCAGCCGATTGTTCCCGCCCTTGTGCTGAAGTTCATGGCCTCCTCAGATGGGACCATGCAACCATCCTCTATAGGGCCAAACTATAAATTGGGGTGTGGCCGAAGGTACATAACTTCTCATGCAACAGCAGGAGTGAGTAGCTGGAGGTCACAGGGCAGGAACTTCTTTGACTAGCGTGGTTGCTGGAGCCAGTCTCTCATGAAACTACAGTTGGAGCGATCTCAGTGGATCATGTTCTTTGAACTCATCGGCACCTGCAGTTCCTCTGTGCTTATTAATCTATGAAAATCAAAATGCTTTGTGTGGCAGCTACGTTAGTGGAGTTGGTTTTCTCCACAGAAAATGTTCTGCTGGGGAAACAAATTAACACATAGCTACTACAGCATAGCATTGTGGCCTTGTATGTCACACCATGGTTGTACATCATTAAGTCTTGCAGTGTAGACAGGCATCACAGAGAGGACCCTGACACAATCGCAGTACAGTTACTGGGGCTTACTACTGCCACAGATCTCCTTCGCAGAGTACAGCCGTGCAGATCTGCTCAGTGTAGCCTCATTAGTTAATGTTACAGCCTTTCAAAATCAATTGCTTTAATAATGATTTAGGAGCAAAGAAAGATGCAATTTCTTCCATGCTGACAATAAACCATAGTTTATGTTGGGGAAGAAACACCCTTAAGCGTGCCTATATTTAGACTTGGGCCGAAGTGCCTGAAGGTGTGGTCTTTGCAGGCAATCTCAGTTTGTGTGCAGAGAAGCCTCCAAAAGAGATGGGATCCTGATGCAACTGTATGACTTGCAGAACTGGTGTCTGAGGCAAGGACCAGTCACCATAAAGAGCTATCTCTGTCGAGGTTGGTGTAAGGGATGAGTGAGCCTTTTGGATCTTTCCTGTTGAGAAAACTTGATAAAATATTTTACTTGTAAAACAGCTTCTGCTTGGAGAGTGTGGCAAAGTTCAAACTAATTATTCACTATATTGAGTGAACTCTTTCTCCCATCCTTAGATGTTCGAATTGCCCAGCATGTAAGGAATGCCTTCTCTGTAGCCAAGACAGCCAAGACAAAATGTGTAATGGATTTTGGCAGATCTCCTCCCAACCCTGCCCATATCTAAAGGAGGCTAATACCACTGATAAAAAAATTATGAAGAACTTCACACACAGAGATTCTCATTCTGCTTGTAAGGCAAACACGAGTATGATGGAAAGCATTTTCTTTCTGAACTGATTTGTTGCATGTATATTGCTGTTTGAAGCAACAGAGAAGCCATTGTAATGTAAAAATGTAAGTCCTCAAGTTGAATTTGTGGTTGCAGTTATCTGATTATATAAAAGGAGATGCTGAAGAACTGTAGAAGTCCCTCATGTTTACTCAGCAAAAAGGCTGAATCCCCTACACACTTTCCTAGCCGTGCACATATGCGTGGTTTTTTGTATGTCATTTAATGTGTGCGGCATTTTATAGCACAGTTTGTGTCATTTGTAACTTTGATTTATTTTATGATTTCCTGAGTATGTAACAATCCCAAAATAAGTGCCATTTTGCGGGTAGCAAAGTATTTGAGTGCGGCCCACCACCTCCAACACGTCAGCTAAATCTATTGCACCGCTATTAATGGCATATTCAGAAGAACTCTTACTCTACTATCAAAATTCTTCTAAGACTGTATTTAGCTTTAGCAATTGTTTCCCACGTGTCTTTGAGTGGCAGTCCATCTTTTGATGTTTATATTTGCCATCTGGAGATGTCAGCTTTGTTCTACTGAAGAACTCTGAAATGGTGTAAGCAAATCTCAAGAACTGGAAAAGAATGTTTTTTAAAGGTTTACAAACAAATGTACCCATAAATACTATAGAAAAAAAATGAAAGTTTTTTCCTGTGTAATGGCATGAACATACTTTTTTTGGCAAGTCACTATCTGAATTTTCTTTCAATCCTATTGCTACAGATAACCCAAAAGAAATTGTAACCAAATTCTGTAAGAGAACGAATATCTAATACAGCTTTTAGCTTATTCATTTTATGCACGTGATCCTATGCTCAGTATGATCAGGCTCACAATTCTTCTAGTACTCCTTATAATGAGGCAGATTTCATCATTTTGGGGGCTTTTACACACAACTTTTGTGAAAAATATTTGAACAAAGGATGATGTACAAGTAAAATAGAAAAAATTCCTCGGTTCCTTGGACAGGCAGATGTGAGATATGCATTATTCTTATGGCTGTTGCCATTACTGTTCATACTTGCAACGATTTGAATGCAGAATCTGTATTTCCTTTTACTCAGCTACAACTCAGATAAGCATCAGAAGGGATTAAATATAACAGTGTAAAGGATATAACCTCCCATTATGCTGCAGTAGGTTTGTTTTGCCACCAGCTACTGCAGGATAACCACTAACACAAAGTTCAGATCTTGGCAGGTAAAATGCTTCCAGTTGAACTTCGTAATTTACATAATGTGGAATATCTGGAGCTATAGCCACATTAAATAAAATTAGATGCAACCAGCGGTTGTAAACCACAGAACAATTAAATCTCAATCCCTAGAAATGTGTTCATGTTCTTTCTAGTTATTTATGCTGTTGAGATCGGCAGGGCCATTTACACTACTCAGAAATGATACACGTTCATCTCTGTTTATATCACCAGGAGAGGCATTGCCATCTGCCCTTAGCAATTCTCTCTCTACTCTTTGCTCTTTGTAAGATGAGCTGAGCTTCAATGTCATGTTAAGATTTACTGGTAGCGGTCTGCTTCAAGTTGTTTTCTGGTCACCAGTAGTTTCTTTGGATTCCCTTTTCTCTTTGCTGTTGGCTAGTGCCACTGTGGGAGTTGGGCTTGTCAGAGTTATTTTATACATCATTAGCTCAGCAGTGCAGGGGACGATTACTTTCCCATAGAAAAGTAATTCTTTCTCGGAAGATGCATGTAAATCTTGGCTATTGAGACAGTGACTTTCGCAAATTTCCTTGAAAGCTGAATATTCAGGGCTTTATTCTTTGCTGCCTCACACCTCTTGCCGTCATTTAAACTCCTGCCAAAGAACGCTATGGAATCAGCAGCACCGTGTACCACGTCTTTCAACCTTTGAGACTGCCGGCTTTGTTATCTTAATGCCCTCGTACGCAAGTCTTATTTACTTATTTTATGCAATTTCAAGTTCATTTCCTTTAATGATCAGAAGTTGGTGGTGCGGTTTTTAGCCCTGGAAAGGAATGCTCCTGCAGCCCCGCTGCATTACGGAGCATAACCAGGGCAGAGGCCAGCTGGGCAGCAGCCAGCGCCTGGCTCCAGCGTCTGCAGGCTGGGAAACTCCAAGGTGAAATGTAATTGGACACACTCGAAAACTAGAGGCCATAAATAGGCTAAAACAAATAAAAGCATTCAGAAAAACGAGGGCTGCAAGAGCTGGGCTTTTTCCAACCTCTTTTTTTTTTTTTTTTTTTTTTTTTTTTTTTTTTACAAAATCATAATTTAATTTGTGTGGTAATGCAAGTTCCAGCTCTCAGCGCTGCCCTTTCCACAGCTTGACACGTGCTGGCTTTTCGGTCCTACTCCTTATGGTGTAGTTTGCTGAAAGGCTCCCGTACATTGCTGTTAGAGTCCATGAGTTTGGCTGGTGGGGTCAGGACACAGCATTTCTCCGGGTGTATTTGGGGTGCCTCAGTGGCCAGCTCCTGGCATTCCTGCACCGGGGAGCTCGTTTTCAGAACCTGAGAGTTGCTCTGTCATAGAAACCTGTGAGGGCTCAGGAAATCCAGCACTGCCCCTATCTTTCTCCAAAGTTAAGGTTTGATTTGTAGAATAATTTCCTTGAAGTCCAGTTCTGTTCCTGCGTTGCAGGAGGTCTGATAACCACAGCAGTGCCTGCTGCTGACGGGTAGCCAGACTTGCAGGGAGCCAGGTATGTTACAACAGCAGCAAAGCTGTCAGCCATCCCTCCGCACCTCAAACACTTCAGTGCTGAGGTGGGCCCACATACCTGCTAATATTTGTTAGCGAAGAACTCCATTAACCAAACTGTCAGCCTGACTCAAAGCATTTTCACTTCAATTTTTATCTTTATGTTCTCCTTCTTGTCCACCTTTCCTATTTCCCTGATGAGCTCTGCCCATCGTTATCAAGAGCAGCACTTTCTGGAGTAGTCTGGAAGAATCTTAGTGATTCCCTTGCTTGCCATTATTTACATTTTATTTTAATTAAAACACAATTTATTTCAATCATCCTGCACTGTAGCAATATCAATGAAACAATGTGTGTCCAAGACAGATAATGGAGAATGGTTCCCCCTGTTATTAACCCGCGTTATTTGTTGAATTCCAGTAGTGTTTGCTTTATTTAATGGCTGCACAAATTGCTGGGGAGGCTGCAGATTTATTAAAGCTTATCTCCCTTGGGCCTAATTCTCTTCTGTTTTGGTTTCTTGTTAGCCATTTATCCTTGTGCAAAGTGTACATCAAATGTTAGGAGGAGTGTATACTTGGGATTTGACAGCGTTTTACAAGATCTACAAAAACCTCTAGTGACCCAGAAGTCATGCCAGCAATATTGTACCTCTGGTCGAAGATGTCTTTTGGTGTGTTCCCGCTTGCAGGGGTCACTGGGATGCCTGTAGTGTAGGGAAATGCTGGTGACCCTTTCAGGTGTACACCAGCCCTTAAGGACTAGAGAAGTCATGATGGAGAATCAAAATTCTTACTGGTGGTGACCAAGCCAATAAGACCTAGAGCAACGCTTCTACAAGCACTTCAGAGAAGTTTATGCGTGTAAGTCTCCATAAATGACTTCTTAGGTTGAGATTTTGAAGGAGACACAGAGTTCCTTGGTGGAATTGTGTAGGGAGCCAGCACACCTCCTAGCCAGTGGGCTCCTACTGTGATCTTTTTGTGATGGAGACAGGTCTCAGGCCACAGCTCCACTGAGGAACACACCAAGGCACGATTAATTACAGGTATTCCTTTCTCTGACATTTGTCTCTGCCCCTGCCAGTGCTCCACAGGCTGCCCCTTTGCTATGTCAGCTTAAAAAAGTAACCTGGGGGGGAAAATGTGCTGAATTTTCGAAGCTGGACTAATTTCTCAATCAGTCCCACAGAGAGCTGGGTTGGCTCCCCCGATGGGGTGGTGCATTGTGATTTTTGGACTGGAGATTTGTGGTCAGGATGGATGGAGGAGGGCTCTGTGGTTTTGCTGCCCATCTTATTTGTGGTTACATTCCAGATATGGGAATATTTTCTTACTGGAGCAGATTTACTGGGGCACTCGGGAGACAATGGCTGTTTTGCAGTTGGTGTGTAAGAGTGAATTACCATATAACGCACAGGAACTATGGAATTAAATATCCAAATGTAGAAGAGCCTCTGTTTATCCTTACAAACACACTCTAAAATGTTACTTCACAAGAGGCAGCAAGAAAGAAGCCAGAGGAAAAGGAAAAACTAGAATCAATCAGAACTGTCAATTAGCAAGTGATGCAGTGCATCAAAAGCGTAGAGACTTCATGAAAGCCAGCTATGCAGTGCAGTCATTTATGCTTAGTACTGGCTTGTAACTACTGCTATATGTAAAAGGATAACAAATAATTAACATAAAACTGGTTAGTTATTACTTGGGCCTGGAGCCAAACCATGTTATAGCTGATTTACCGTAAAGGCTTATCTGCATTCGTGCTGTTGCCACCCTTTCTCTGGTACCAGAGCTGTTCAGTTGTGGTAACAACTGCAGAAGCCCTTGTTCGACCAGGCAGGGACATTTTTATTGCCATGTGGCCTAATCTGGTTGTGCAGTCACGTGTGCATAGCACAGCGTATGGATGTATGTTTTACAGCTTTTCCTTAGAAGTGGGTTTAATATGCATGCCAGCAGTCTGCATATAAATACCATTTCCATTGAATGATTTCAGGATATAGGAAAGACAGATTTCTAGGCTTGTTATCATGCTACCGTGATGGGCTTTAAAATGGAAACATCTTTCCTAGCATGTTATAAATATCTCATTGTGCCATTACAAGCACAAGCTAGGAAACTATCACAGCTACCTATAGAAAGGTAACCCTGCAGTAATATAAAATCTCTTGCTCTCTTTTGTTTTCCTAATGGAGAGCTGCAAGAAGGAAAACCTGCTGATGTCCAGACATTTTCTCACCCTTTTTAAAAACCAAAATTGCTTGTTGTTTATTTTAGAAACTGAGGCTTTGTTTACAGTGTGTTCTGTGCAGTGAAGCATAAGGAAATACAGGCAGTCCCTGCTTGAGGAGGCTCTGTTCTTGCTGAGCTACTTTAAGGCTACGTATTCACAAGGGGACCCAGATTCACATTTGGGTGACCAATCCAACGCATGCATGTCTGTCAGAGGACTCAGGCATTTAAAAACATAAGACTCAACTTCTAGAAGCAAGCAAGGAGTTAAGCAATAAACCATATCAGGTAGCCTGTTTATTACCATATGGCTATTTCCACTGCTGTTCTCCATAAAGTTGTGCCAGCACTTTCATTTTAAACACTGTTTTTCATTAGTTTATATAACACAGCTGTAAATATTTTTCCAGGCTGAAACTTGGCATTCAAATCGTGAGGGAGAAACTAGGAGAAAAACTCACACCCCTGGCTATGCTGCTTTTGAATGATATGAAAGTAAAACTTCTGGGAGTGTTGCAAGGGACAGGTATGTTCAACTCAATAAAGCTTTGGATTAACAAGTGGAGGATTAACATAGCCACCTCAGAAGAAGTCGTCCACAAGATAGCAGTCCTGGAAAAGGCCAGGGAATGGGCCCATGTGTTGAATCTTGAACTGAAATGGAAGAGCTCAATAAACAAAATACCAGCATGGTGATGCTGAAGGAATATAATTAGTCACCATGTTCTTGAATTCTACTCTCTGGTGTTTACATTGTAAACGTGGATTGTCCCCGTTAAGCATGGGGAGAGCTGTGGATATGAACATTTGTCCTTGTATAAGTAATAGGGATCAAGGATCTGACGACTGAGGTTGAAATAATACAAGACAGCTGAGCCATCTAACAGTCCAGTAGAAAACTACCCATTTTTTTTCCCAAGCAGCCTAGTTTTCTGCCAGGTTAGAGAGCTCAGTCAGCTCAGGGAAGCATTTGACAAATGCTAGAGCCAATGCAAATTAAATGGCCGGAGCAAAGACCCTCTTTGCAGTGCCTGTTGGTGTAGCTCAGCCCCCTTTTGTGAGTGGCCTGGGAGCATCTTGCAAGTGGGACAGCTTCTTGGTAGCAGCTGCTTCTCCTTGCCCCTCCTGGACCTTGTGCCACCTCGTCGGGCTGGCCTGGCTGTTTGTGCAGCCAGATGGTGAACTGCGCCAGGGAACATATATGGCTTCGCTGGGCTATTTCCTAAGGCAGTTTACTGCATGTTTACACAAACAGTCCGTCTGGTCCAACTCGGGAAGCTGTAGGGAGGCACCAGTGATCAGCTGAACAGCAACTGCTCCAGTCAGTCCAAAGCAGTACTGACACCAGAAGCCAAACCACGGGCTCAAGTAATTATGGTTCTTTCAATTGGCTTCAGTGAGCAATGAGTAGTCACCCTATTCTAATCCCAAATATTGGTGAGTTAAAACAGTGAGGAATTTTTTCCCATGACTTCAATTGAATCAGGTTTAGTGTAAAAAATGCACCTGGGTTTTGACATTGTTTATGAAGCTCCCATCTGAGGGCATTTGGAGCAGGTACTTGCAGGCCGTTTGGGTAGCAACCCATAGAGTTTTTCCCATTTCCTGGTTTATTCACAAGCTTTATGTGATTATTGATGTTCTATGGGAGTAGCTATTGGTCTCTGCTGTCACTGAGGATGATGTAGAATGATATTAAAGTAACTCCCTTAAATCTGGACCAAAGGAAAAAAACCCAACAAAACTGTAGCTGATAGAGACTCCTGTGCGTTTGGCTCAGCTGAGAACACAGGCTGGGAAAAAAGTGCTGAAGCATTCACCCTCCTCTTCCCTGCTTGGCCACGTCCTCTGTGCTTGCGTAGCTTTAGCAATTGTGCAAGGAAAGTCCAGTGCTGGTTCCCCTAAAAGCCATCATAGACTTGCCCATCTGGATAGGTCAGTACTTCCATTAAAACCCTACTTGCATTAAACCAGACTGGAGAATGACTCTCTAAAAACCACTGGAGGAGTTCCAGCACCTGGGGATTAACGTAACAGGCCCTTTAGGTATGTAGCTCATGCTTACAGCAGGATTACTAAAACCTCATTTTTGTTTTGTTTTGGATCTAGGTGCCCAATATCCAGTGTAAGTATCGAAGTTTTGGCCAGCAACTCCCTAGGCATGGCAATACCAAATTATAATTCCTGCTTGAACCTGTGAGGGTTTGGCTCTTTGGAAGGAGCTTTCAGCACCTCTAGAAAAAATCAGACGAAACAACTTGGTCTCTCTGGGAGAAAGATTTGTTTCTCGGTCCCTCCATCTGAAAAATGCTTATAATTACACCTGACCTCACAGAAAAGCTGTGAAGCATAATTAGTGGAGGCAAAATCCATCAGTGTGTATGTGGTGAAGACTGTTGCCCCAGCGAGGGAAGGAAGAGGTGGCCCAATAACTCTGAGGTGAGTCAGTGATGTTACCTAATCCATAGTACAGCTGTGCTGTGCAGGATACTCACTGTAAACACATAGCCTTATCACCTCTTTACCACGGTGGATGAACTGGTTCAGCTAAAATAAGAACACGAATAAACCTGCGTCTGACAACACCTCAACCTTACCCCCACTTGCGTTCCAGCAGTCCCTGTCCTGGGTCAAATGAGCTCCCAGAGGATTTTTTTTTTCCTTGAAGTATTAATTACTTAATTGAACAAAAAGAGGGAAGATGAAAATAACCCAGATAAATATGTTTTTGTGCAGTGTTTCAACCAAGGTTTCCAAGCTGAAGTACAGCAATAAATGTCAGGGACCAGCTGCTTCCTTTCTTACATGAGTCTATGTGGTGATGGTGATTCCCTCTAGATCCCCCCTTGGGAAACACTGGCTGAGAGCATTATTTACAAAAGAAATAAAGGAAGTCAGCAAACAGAGGTAGACTTTATATTATTCCCTTCTCATTTTCCCCTTTCCATTCCACTGAGTGCTGTGTCTGCATTCAGGGACCCATAAAATCACTTGGCCCATGGAGGCTCTGGTTCCACTCCTCTCTGAAGTCACATCCTGCTTCCCACTGCTGTGCAGGAAAAAGAATGAGGCCAAACATTCAAAGCACAGCACAAGGGTTCAGCAGATGTTGGTTGTCCCCTCACCTTGTCCTTAGGGACACGTTACCTGTCCTGTGGCACATCACTGTTTCTGGTGTGTGGTATAAGGATAAGAGCATCTTGTCACCTCTGGAGGATGCTCCAAGTTCCCCTAATGCTAGGTACGTGGGCAATCACTAGAGAGAGAGGCTTATGAAGTGCACAACTCCAGACATCCTGACATTGCAGGCAATGAGGGCTTTATGTATTATTTTGATGATTACGTGGCATTTATATCGCAGGACACATCAGGCATGCTAGTAATTGTACATACTGATAGGGACATAGAGTGTCTGTCACTAGGGGATACTTTTAAAAGATAAAGGAGATGGAGCCTGAGGGAAAGAGGTACTCTGTCTTACGAACATATACCAAGGTAATGATGAGAGCTCTCACACACATTTATAGATCACACCCAGGGAAATATACTCGTAGCAGAACTGTTAATCTTGGCTTTCCTGCTTTGTTGTGTTTTGTTTAGAAATCCGTTTTTTGAGTCAGGAAAGGCTCATCAGAGTAGAAATTATGGGGGGCTAATCAGTAAGGGGATAAGAAAACAAAGGGAGATGTGGATAAAAAAGCAACAGAAGGAAAGAATGTGAGTTTAATAGGAACGGAAAAACATACAGATGGAGAATCCTAACATGGGGAGATGACAGGGTGCAGAGTTAGGAGAAGGGCACCATAAAGCAGACACAACTGCCATTGGTAGCTTAGCAAAAGAGTGAAAAATTGCCAATATTTCAAACATGTGTAAATGTTGGGCTCAGGAGCTCTAGAGGCATCAGAAAGGAACCGGCAGCCACTGGGACTGAGGCAGGGACCCTACCCAAGCAGGACAGCAGAGGATGCTGCCACCCCCTCCCATGCTGCTTCCCCACCAGCACCCTTTTCTTAGGTCTGCTCTTAGAGTAGCTGCTCCTAAAGACATGAGTCTTGATCCGAGCAGTCCTGCAACCCCATGTTAAGAAATGTGCAAAATACAGGGTTGAATCCATTTGCAGTTGTCCTTCATTCCAGTGAAGTCCCAAACTAAATGTGAGGCTATGTTTGGATTTTAAGAGGAAATGATGCCTGGGTGAGGCGTTTCTTAGATTCAGTCTTCCTCACTTATAAAAAAGCTCTTCAAATCAATGTCTCCCCAAACACTGCAAGAAAGCCAATCATGCCTTTCCAACAAATTCCACTCTCGACTCTTAGTTTCTTCCTTTCTTCCACTAGAGGTGACACATCACCCCTTCTCTGATTTTTTCTTCTTTATTTCCGTTTCCCCTGCACATACCCCTTTGGTCTGTAATCACTCTGAAGAAAGCTCTTTGTCACTCAGGGTGGTGCCTCCCACTCACGACGCTGTGCAACCACACTACCCCTTCAGCTGTGTCACCACCACGGCTGCAGCGCAACCGCCGAGCAGGAAACCCGTCCAGGTTTACGGTCATACTCTAAAATCGGGAGGAGGAGAGGAGGGAGGGTGAGAGAGGCGTGGTTATTTTTAACCTGGATTGATTCCCTTACCCAGTTCATGCTGCAATCTTGTAAAATCTTGCACTGGTGGAGCAGGCAACAGCAATGAGCTGGTGGCTGGGGGTTGTGTTGCTGAACAACAAGGCAAGGGTGGCATATGCATGTGCTCTGCTCAGCCTGTGCCGTGCTGGCCAGTGGCTTCTACTGCCAGCAACCCTTCAGTTCCTGCTTCTGTGCGGGGAGTTCAGGGCAGCAAGCAGATGGAGCCGAGAGCTTTTATTCCCACAGAAAACCAGGGGTGTTTAAGCTCTACGTGACATTGCTTTACTGTTGTTTGCATCCGTTTGTGTAGAGCTATGTTGGCCCGTCACACAGATGAGGATCTGTTTGACTGTACTGACTGCTCTTGCAATGTCGAGTTCCATATCAGGTGATGTTGTTACAGTCCAGCTGTTGGAATAAGACAATCCTATGTGAATCTCAGCTTTCTTTTTACTTGCCTAAAGTAAACTCATGGCAGGAAAACAAGGGAAGCCTGACAATGGGACACAAAGGCTGGAGCATTTCAACGCCCATAAAACACGCTTCGAATGTACACATTTTGTAAAGTCTCATTATTTTTTGAGGCTTGATTCATGACAGCTGAATCCTTGGGACTGGCAATATTCATATAACGTAAAAGAGCTATAAACATTAAAGAAGTAAAAGTGTACAAAGCTTCTACATCACCCATCAGCTGCAGTCAAGCTACGCCTCATCAGGATTTATTGCAGCATCCTCAAGCAGAGCAAGTGGTGAAGAGGCACTATTATTTCTGATTACAAATGGACTGGGTAAGAGTATCAGCGCTATAAACACCCCATTATAGAATGGGCTGCACAGTACAACACCTACTATATTAATAACACTCAATTCTTCAGTTTTAAAAATAGTGTTCTCAGGAAGAAAAGCGGTTGCATTCTAGTCTGACACCTGAAAGGAAATGTGGGAAGGAAATAACTGTAACTGGCACAGCTAATAATGGGTTATGATGTTACCCTCTTGGGCACCAGGGGGAATTGTCCTGCACTTTAGACTGGAATTAGCCTGATTTCTCAAAAGTAAATCTGTGTTAATCCTTCTAAAAGTTAAAGAAAAGCCCAGGTGAGCTTTTGGTCCCCGTAGAACTCCTCTGCATCATTTTGGTGGAAGAAAAGGGCCAGAAAGCTGCCTCTGTGGTTTGTCAGAAGGCAGCCCTCATACAAGGGAGCCAGAGACACCCCTGCCATCCCTGTGCAGTCTCTCCCCAAGACAGAAACCTGCCCTTGGGTAACCTTTACCTGACGTTATGGTCCCTCATGGCCTTTGGCAACTCAGAGATTAGAGGACTCATCTGAACACAGAAGCTTCACCAATTTAACTTATATCATGGCTTTGATTTGCATTCCCAGAGCCAGTCCAAGGCGTGGTGTCACAGGTTCCTACCTCTCTGTTCCCATCCCTCTGCCAGAGGTCTGTCCCTCCCAGTGGAGCTGGTGGCCCTTGTTGTGGCTGCTCGTCTCAGCTGCTTTTGTACAAAACCCAGCAGTTTCCCAAGCACCTCGCCCGCCCCCATCCAACACTTGTAGGAGGATGCTGGACTTTTGCCCCAGATGAGCTGGGGCAGGGGAGGTTCAGTTCCGCCAGCTCACTGTGGGATGATGATGACCAGCACAAGAACTGAATAAACACCTGGAGTGGGGACTCTTCAAACGTAGCAGTGAGGGTTGTCAGCCTTTGTCAGTCAGCCCAGCTGCTTCCACAGCCTCAAGGAGTTAAAATCCTCTCCTGCACCCCAGCAGCTTGCCCGAGCCACATTGCTGAGGGATAGGTGGAGGAGAAGGGGACACTCCCTATCTCATCCCATAATTCATGATCTGCTGATAAAAAAGAAATCAAGATTCAGGCAGAAGAAGCAAAGGGAGCCCTACTGGTGGATCTCAAAGTGAGGTAGATAGTTTTATACCCATTGCATAGACACTGCACCAACAGCACTGAGTAGGTACTTGATTTACTGAAGGTCACTTAGCAAGTAAATGACAGAACTGGGAAAAAATGTCACCCTAGACCCTTTCCAGTGACTTGCTCACTTCATGACAGTGCCTCCAACTAAGAACCTCTCTGGCAGAGACAGACCATGGATAAATGCTTGCATCTTTCTCCCAGCCCCTGGCCAGGCATCAGATCTGAACCGAATCTGTCCTACCCCTGCCTAAGGCTCCTTCCACCACCCAGATTGTGCACAAGTGGCCTTATATGACCCCAGTTACACCCATACAGCCACCCCAGAGGAGTGTGGTGGGACGCATCCAGGCTTTGAGACACAGCAGTTTATCCATCCCAAATTAACGTGACATCTTTGGTTAAACTGGTGCAACATTATACGTGGGCTACAACAGAACCCCCCATGACCTCTGAGAAATCAGACAGCTGAAGAAGGGCCTAAAGGTTTTTTTAAACCTTTGTCCCCTCTCTTTTTCAGACTTGGTAGTGCATTAGCACAGCTAATCCAACCTATTTTGGAGCAAGTGTAGATTGAATTAATCTGTCTCAACTCCAGTTGTACAAGGAGAGGCTTCTTTAATGGCAGGAAGTTGGCTGTTCCCGTGTTCTTCTCTAGGACAAAAGCGCTGGGCACTGCTGGATGAGAAGATACCTATGGCTTTCTCTAAAGTGCCAGTGAAATAAAATCACCAGAGGAAGTATTCCGAAGCCCTTCAATACAGCAAACTGTGTGGGCAAAGCAGTACAAGCAAGGATTACATAATCCCCAGAAACAACCAAACAGCTCTGTGAAGGTAATTACCAAGTATGATGTAAACAACTGGGTAGGGGTATGTGTAAACACTGCTAAACCAGAAAACTGGATGTGTTATCCTGGAGAACAGAATGAGAGCATTTCAAGGCATATGTTAATTCATCAGCTCTCACCATTATTCCTGATCACGAGTGCTTGCGTTTCAACACTGTCTTGGGAAGCTGTGAACATCAAAGCCTAGAGATGCGCACACACACACATCCAAGTCCACCAGCTCTGCCGGGAACGTGTGAATCTCCGTCAAGCAGATGATAACAAATAGCAGGAAGCCTATGAAACTACATCTTAAGCCAGCTCTGGGAATGTGAATCAAAGCCACGATTTAAGTTGCTTTGATTCAGGCCCTATGTAGAGACTAGAAACTGAAAATCAAAGTGGGGCTTGGTACCTTTTTCAAGGAAGTAGCTCCATAGCCTGAAAGAAAAGAGTTGGTAGCTCCCTCAGAAGCGCAGGCCCAAATCACGGCTGAGATGTAGGGAGAAGCTCTTTTCTCTTTTCAGAGCTGGCTACACAAAGGAGTTTACTTTGAAGTCTGGTGTCACAACATAATTGCTTCGTATAAACTAGTATGCAGGAGCAGTCTCCTAATGAACGCACTGCTTTTACTTCCTGAGTCTTTGTTTCTGCTTGGAGAAAGGGATGGAGGACACTTCAGCCTGTGCGGTGAGCTGGGTCCCCACGGCACCCGGCAGAGCTGCTGGGCTGCAGGATGGCTCCTGTGGCACCCAGTGGGGCAGGTGACAGAGCATAGCCACAAGCCCCTGATTTCCAACCAGAAATTTCCACACCATCAAACCCCTGTGATTCACCTTTTGGGTCGTATCATTGTTCAAGTTCCCAACACAACACTGCGAACAAACCACTTCTCCCCAAGGTAACTGGGCTGGTAACTGGGCGTAGGTGGCAATCAGCGTGGGGATATTAGACGTCTCAGTGCCAGACAGCTGCAAGTTTTCCAACCAGGCACAACTCTCCCACGCAATTTTGGCTGTAATTTTTCTGGCTTCCTCTTCCTAGCTGGCAGCAGTGCCAGAAGAACAAGGATGCAGAAGAGGAGCATAAGGAGCTCAATACGCCTGATCAAGGTTCTCTCCTGGAAGCACTGCCTCTCAAATGTCTTCTCGTCATATGCTTTCTGTCCCCTGGTGGGAGAGGAGTATGCCGAGGGCCACCACCGGTGCACAGGACCTGCTTCAAGGTGAGAAGAAGCACTTTTCTACACACGGTTCGCTTGAGAGCCACCACTTCAGACTGCCTACCCAAAAGCAGACAGCCATCGCTATCCAAAAAGGTGTCATACGGGAAGCCTGTGAAAGTCCCCAGGTCCAAGGTGTTAGTGTCACCTGTGAGGGTCCCTGACTGGGCTGGCAGAACACCCCTTTCTATTGTTATCCCAGAGCTAAGTCTTGGACTTAATAAATACAACCCGGTACCCATAGCTGGGTTCAGCCCTGGCCTCAATGGGGCAGACCACACCAGTGCAGGATCACCTCTGCTCACCTGGACCAGTCCCCTCTTGGGCTGTGCCACTGGTGGTACCTCAGGCCCTGCGGCTTTCCAGGAAAACCTCATCCAGGGGTTGTCTGCTCCATTTCAGGCCTCGTGAAACACTTACAGAGGTCTTGGTCCTTACAGCATATGCAGTTCACCAGATTGTCACCTGCCTCCACTGCTGAAATGAAAAGAGGGCTGCCATCCCACTTAAGAGTGTAATTAGCAGTGCCAGAGTTTCTCCTTTAGTTTCTAGAAGGTCCTGTCTGTACCTCTCTGCATGGCTAAGACATTGGTGGGACACCTGGACCATAGAAAAGTCCATTTGACGGCAGGAGCAGTGATGGGACAGCACTGCAGTGCGGATCCCCGTCATCACAAACTGCACAGAGACATCAGCAGAGCTGTGTGAAACAAGCACAATGGGTTCACAGCCACAGCTGCCCCCTCACTCCACCAGAAAGCAAGAGGGACTCACCTCAGCTGGAGAGCAGAGGCTCAGACACTTCTAGGCTGTCTTAGCAGCCTGTGTCGTGCACCCATTAGAGTGGCAATTTCCAGAGCATGCGTCAGACAGCCCTCCTACACTGCTGCTGAGAGCAACACCTTGGATACAGGCCTGACATAATACTCAGAATATTTGTCATGATTTGTGGTACATAGCATCACTGATCCAGTGACATGACCTGCTGAGCTGTGTGGGACATTTCCTTTGCTATGAGGTGCAAGTTCTGCATGCTCAGAAAGCCTTTATTAATTTTAAATAGAACGGTTGATGTCAATTAACTGTGGGAGATATCTCAGCCTTCGTTAATGCCCTCTGTACACCTTTATTAATTTTTCATACTGTCGTGGTTGTGATTCTGCTTGGGGGAAATGTCAACAGTAGCACAGCGCGTTTCCCTGCAGGGCCCTGTGTTGGATGGCAGGCGGTGGAGAAGAGGGGGAGGCTCTGTCCTTTCACTCAGTGAGTGCTGAGTGCCTGAGTACATTCATGAATGTATAAAATTGTGGAACTTGTGCATAAGTCTGAATACCTAAATGCTGGCTTGTGGGGTTTCCCTCCCTGCTTGCAGCATCATTCCAAAAGCTTTGTAGGCCTTTTCTAGGTCATTATTGATTTTATATATTGGATTACAAGTTGGATAGTGCTGGTGCATTTAAAAAAAAAAAACAGCTTCAAAATTAAGACAAATATTAGACAAAACTTTTTTTTCTTTCCCCCTCTCCCTGGGAAGTGCAATGCTTTAATGATGTGAAAACAAAGCAAAAGGGGAGCTAAATTAAAGGACAAAGGAGATTTCTGTATACAGAGCTGGGAGATCTTGGCACATTGTAGAGAATCTCCCAGTGTGTGTGACCAGCTTTCCCTATCTAGGAATCCTGGGAACTGGTATGGCATGGCTTTATAACCTGCTCACAACATCAAAGGTGGATACACCTCCATGAACCATTTTTGCACCAGTTCTTTGATCAGGAAGAGAATTGTCTTGCATTCCCTGGCCTCTGCTCCTCCTGGTGCATCACGCTCCAAAACTGCGTATTTCCACATTTCTCAAAGCTCAAATGGGGTCACCAGATGTTTCTTCTTTGTGTTTTCCCTTTTTTCTCTCTCAGGTCCTCTTAGGATGCTTCAGGCACAGATCTCGTAGAGTCACAGACAGACTTTGTCCCTGCCCCACAGCAGCCAAGTTAAGGGAAAGGACTGACTGGCCCACTCTCAGGTGCCACCCCTGGAGCCTTGCCCCACTTTTGGGAGACTCATGAAACCGTGAACCCTTCCCACCTCTCCTTCCACGTGATTTCAGGGCTCAGAGCAGGATCCACAGCTGTCAGGGGGAAGGGGCAGCCGCCTCTGCCACAGGGGGACATGCTGGCTGCAGTCCAGCTGCACGGGGCTGCACTGCGGACTCTGCTGAAGGACCAACAAGCCATGAGAGGACAAGCTAAGCAGGTTTCTGCAAAGGCTGGGGGAAAGTCACTGAGATCCTTATTTCTGGATTTGGGATCCCGGGGGAGGCAGTCAGGAGCTTCACACTTTGGGCACCCAAAATGCCATTTGCCTCCCTTGTAACCCTGCTCTGAGCCCACAGGGCCTTTAACACCACTCTATGATGAATTTGAAGACTGAGGGAATTAACCATATCAAAGCCTTATCAAAGCAGTGTGCAGTGTATGTCCTGCTTGGACTTCCTAGAGTTCTTCTGATAGAGAAATGCCACTTCAGAATTGTTAGCGATAGGAGATGTTTGTCTGATATTTATGGTTTTGCACTGGCAAAGATGGGTGGTTGGCAGGCAAATGGGCTGTATGAGGACAGAGCATGGCAGCAAAGTGGTGGGAGAAGTAGGCAGGGAGGAGAATGGGGAGCCGGCTCTGAGGCAGGCAGGCTCCCTCTTGCATCTCACATTTGTAGGCAGGGAGATTTCAATGTGGGTTTGTTCCACAGCAGCATAAACTAATCTAAAATGGGGTTGCCATGGGGTTTGTCCTTCTCTCCAGCCATAGCTGTACTGGCCTCACGCATCCTGGCTGGCAGGGAGCAAGTGCAGTGAGCTGAGCTGGGTGAAAGCTAACACCACAGGGATGAAATGATGAGTCTCCAGGCAAACCAGCTCCCTTACCCAGTCACTGTGCGATTGCACTGGTGCCAGTGCTGATGCCAGGGATGAGAAACAGGGAGAATGGCTGCAGTCCCAAATTACGTCAAACACTCCAGCAGAGTTGTGTCCTAGCATGAAAGGCTCCTTGAAAGACATCTGGCTCCTGGTTGACTTTTTTCTTCCCCATCCATCCAATGTGCAGTGTGCTGCTGAAGGGGTACTCTACTCTCAGAGGCCACAGGTGTGTTAATAAATCAAATGTCCGGGGGCTTCTTCCTTGGCCCTAAGGGCAAGTGGCATGGCTAAACTATCCTTATCCATCCAGCCTCTTGGGCAATGGTCCTTATATTATTCATATCCTCCAAACCAGGCTGGATTGTAGTCTGGAGCAAAAATAATGCCAAGGAATGCTCTAGTAGCACTTAAGTGGCGTGGCGGTGCAATGGGATGGCTCAGGAGGGTGGATGCTGGAGCATGGGAAGGCTCACATGAAAGGATCAAGTTGTTGAGGACCAGCTGCAACACAACATGGAGATACAGGAAGAGGCACACAGGGATTCACCAGCTCCCATGGGGCAACTTATCTAGAAGGGCTATTTGGGGTTCCCTGAGATGCAATGCACTCTGTAAGTATAGACACCCCCCCTGCCCCCAAAGTAAATATGTGTCTGTAAAAATACTGTGCATTTCATTGGTGTAAGGAACTGTGCCTTCCAGTGTTGGGAAGCATTTGTGTAGCCCAAAGAGACCCAAGAGATGCTGCACAGCCTGGTCTGCGAGGGGCTTTGGGGCAAGACCTTCAAATGTCCCGGCCCCTCCATGCTGATATTTAAAGGTCAGTTGAATTCTGTAAAGTTACCTCGACAGGCCCAGTGGAAATTTGTGTTTCTAAACAACCCACAGATTAGCCCAGCTGATAACTGAAAATGTGCATTTACAGACTTGCCAGTTCAGGGTAAGATCAGATGCAAAACCTAGAGCAGCTTTTTCTGTGTCTCTCACCCTCAGCAGTGAGGGCTGTGTAAGAAAGGCTTACACATCTGCAAATGGGGCTGGAGTTGGAGTAGAAATGTACTGTCTTCATTGAGGAAGTTCTGCAGCCTTAGCAGGCCAAAATGTAGCAAAACCTTATTTTAGTGAGTGAATTCTGCAGATGTGTCTGGGAAAAAGTCAATTGACTACAAAAGATCTATTTATCCACAATCACTATTTAGAGTAAAACTGCATTTTGAAGTTTTGAAGGCACTTTTGCAATAGAGGGGTTTGCCCTGGTGTCCTTGGCCAAAAATAGTCACTTCTCTTATTTTTGTCCTGCTAACATATGCCAGCTGGCTGCCACCCTCCATTCCTGATGTGGCTTCATTTCAGTTCTGCTGTTTATGTAAAGTTTCTGCAGTGTGATTTAGGGTCCCTTGGGATGAAATGTACTATGTAAATAAAATTTTTTCTTTCCAAAGCCTTTCTGTAGCCATTAAGGGCCTAATTCATCCCACCCAGGAGGGGTTCACACCAAGAGGTGGGCGAACAGATGCGGCTCCCAGCATCTTCTGGCCCCTCAAGAGTTCACTCTCTGGAAGAAGGTTCCTTGAGCAACTTCTGGAAATACCGCAGTGCTGCTCAGTGCCCCAGAACTCCCCTTCAGTTTGGACCAGGATTTTCAATGTCCAAGTGGAAGGTTTGTTTGAATATGAGGGTTTAGTTCTGCGTTTTACTAAATAAACTTGTCATTTGCAAACAGATTGGAATCCGGATTTGAGTTTTGCATGTTCCTTCGCACTAGGCTGTAGGATAGTTTGGATCCAGCTGGTTAACTTACCAATACAGCTGACCAGGTCATGAGGAATAGGGTGAGCTACAGCCACCTAAGCACTTCTCTTTCAGCCTCATTATCAATAAAGACTGAGTTCGAATGTTAGCAATTGTCCTCACAATTCCTTCTTTTCCGGCTCTAGGTCAGATATCCCTGTAATTAGGAATAATGTGCAAATTTACTGCTTTCACCAAAAAAAATCCAGCCCTGCTGAGGAACTGGGAAAAGTAAATCTGGTCCAGCACGATTACATTTTGCCACTTATAACAAGTAGGGGCCTCTCCCAGACTCTGCGCAACACGTATCCACAACACACACTGCACAATACAAAATGCAACATCTGCAACATAGCAAATGATCTGCAAGATATAGTTGCCTGTTTAAATAGTCTCCTGAATATTTATCCATGAGAATTCCTGTGTGCCTTCAGCTGTAGAGGGAGTAGAAAAATGGTGGCTTTCTAATATGGCTGGAGAGGTAAAGAAAGCAAAAAAAGGTAAAGGTAAATGTAAAGTTAAAGGTAAAGACAAAGGTGGTAAAGGGTCATAAAGTCAAGGGTCCAGGATCACATACCTACAATACCCTTCCAGCAGTTTTTAATCATGAGTCTTCAACCTCCACTGATTGCATCAGGAATGACATCAAAAAACAAGAGATTTCCCTTCTTTTTTTGAAGTTGCAAAATATAAAGCAGAGCTCATATGCCTTAGACAGCAGTTGAAGTTGAAATTTCACCTCTGTCGAGCCAGCACGGGCTTCTGCCAGCCCTGGCAGAGCCTGTGACCCAAAGCCCATGTCCATGTGTGTGAGCTGGTAAGCAGGAAAGCCTGCAGCCCTCCAGCTACACCTCCTGGTTCCACTTCAACAAATGTCTCTGCCTCCAAGAGCAGCAGTGGGGGGCAAAAATGAAAGCAGGTATCTTTCTCCGTGAGCCTCTGAGCTTTGCAACGAATCCGGCTTCTAAACTTGCAATAGCAGTAGTGCACACTCTCAGGCTGGGCCTTTCATGCACATTTCATGTCGGTGTCACAAGCACCAGAGCAGCAGGAGAGAGGAGCTGCCTCAAAGAGATGTTGCTGAGGAAATCCTTGTCAAAATTCAAACATGAAAGGAGACTTGGGTGCATTTGCCCCTAGGCAAGAAAAAGGAAGGCCAGAAGGAACAGACTGATACCCACGCTGTGCCTGGTATAAAATGCCGTGGGAAAAGCCCTTTGTTAATGGGATGATGCACTCCAGCGGAGCCTGTCACCCTCTTGGAGAAGAGACTCAACTCTCTTACCAGTCTGAAGGCAGAAGAGACCATCAGACAGAAGGAGTCTTGATGGTTGTGCATGATGCTATCTCAAGTGAGGGCTGGAGGCAGCACAAGTCTAAGACACTGGATTTATCTTAGAAAGTAGAGACTTCAAGGCATTATTTGGGATTAGGTTTATTTGGAATTAGGCACTACCAGCAGTAGACATTTTGCTGATGGGGTGTGTGTGTGACACCAGCCGGTGAGTGTGGGACAGGGTGAGTGACAGGTCGCACCTGGTACCCCACAACCTGTGAATGGCCTGACTCTGCCCCACCAAGACAACATCCTGAAGCACATCAGTTCTCTCCTGGCTTCATTACAGAAAGGTCACCACAACCTAGATGACACTTCCAGGAGAGCTAAGGGGTCCATGGGAAGTGCCACTGCATCAGAGGTCCTCAGGCCAAGGTGGGAAGGAAAGCTCAGGGTCCCTTGGAGCAAAAGCAGGAGTGCTGGCTACCTCTTTACAAGCCAGTGTGCATGTGTTTAGGAGGAGGTACAGCCACACTATCCACCTCACCCTCCTTTGCTAAGATCTCAATCCGCTACCCCCACCTTCCCACCATGTCCTGATTCTTAGTGCAAGATCCCAGCTCTGCAACTCCTGTTGTACTACTCATCTGCCCCAGGACATTTCTGCCCCAGGTCCAGCCATCAAACCTGGATCAATTCTATACCCACCTCCATCTGCTGTCAAGTCCCACCAAAGCCTATCTCCTTTTGTGGCCTCCCTGGATCTGATCAAGTTCTCACTGAGCTCCTGTAGCACGTGCTGGGAGGTGAGATCTGCTGCCCACGAGACAGTAAGCTCCTCTCAACCTGCAGCACACAGTCTCTCTCTTGTTTTCCCCTTGCAAATTCAGAGAAAGAGGGAAATTATGTGATTTTCCAAAGGTACCCATGACTGTTAGAGGCTACTTTATCCCAAGGAAGGAGATGGAAGTGTTCTGCACCCTTCCTCAACTTCCTTTCTATCTCTGTGCCCACTACAGCCACACCAACCTCACAGAGCCTTAGTTAAGAAGTAGTTGTTGCAGAGGAGCTTAGGAGTCTACTTTGGGTCCAAATGGCCGAGCTCAGAACCAGTAAGGAGCAGGACCTGGCTGCAGTGGTGATGCTTGTGGATCTCCAGGACTGGGATGCCTGTGGGCACCATGCTGGTCCTTTTGCTCTAACAAGGCACTGTGGAATGTCAAACTGGCGTTAGAACAAAACTATAAAATCAAGCATTCGTGCAACCTTGTCATATCCAGAGAGAGCTGAAAGACTGTGCCATATATTATGCCCGTGCTGCTACAGAGGTTGCTGCTTCATTCATGGTGAGCACATCACCATCACTGGAAGAAGGAACATCATTTATAGCCAGGTCTCCAGGATAGGGAGGGGTCAGGAGCCCTGAGGGAGGAAAAAAGGCTGTATGAAATGATCAGCAACCATGACCAACCACCGTAACCGTGTCCACAGTAAAGGGCCATAGAGAGCAAGTGAGGAAACAGAGGGACTTAGGAGGATGCATATTATGCTAAAACACAAGTCCATTAGAGGCAGCTGAGACCTGTGCCACAAAATGAAATAATCTCTTTGTGTCATTCTGCTAAAGTTATGAAGCTTCATCTGAAGATCTGTTGTGAAGGCTGGAAGTCAGGTTATCAAAGCAGTTCTCTTGTCCTGAGAAGGAAGAGACAGGACAAGTGTTACTCCTGTGCCTTGCATGTGAACCTTTTTGTCTAGAAGGCACCCATACTGCAAGACTCCCTCACACCAAACTCAAGTGGGACCCTCTTTGGCTCCTTGGTGGGGCATATGGGCATCTCCTAGGGCTATTTGTTTCGTCCTTCTGTTTTTCTTCACTTGCTCTCTATGGCCCTTTACTGTGGACACGGTTACGGTGGTTGGTCATGGTTGCTGATCATTTCATACAGCCTTTTTTCCTTCCTCAGGGCTCCTGACCCCTCCCCATCCCGGAGACCTGGCTATAAATGATGTTCCTTCTTTCTGCTTTGCCCCAACTTCTGTTGTCTCTGTTCTCTCTCCCTCTCTCCCATTCTCTGAAGTGCTTGGCATAAGTCTTTCATCTGCTTGGAGTACGCATGGGTACACAATGAGCACAGAAGCTAATTAGTGACTGATGCCTCAGGGTTTTAATTTGAGCCTCGTGATAGAGCCATGCCTTGAGTGTAAATAAGACACATGCTTTTGGGTGAGCATGTGGGGTCCTTCGAGAGTGGAGACCAACCTGCTGCTCAGGCCCAGGTGTGACCTCTGCAAATATCCTCTGAAACACTCGGAAGACTTACAGTGCGCTACTCACAAATTGCTTTGACAACTTCCCTCAGTGCTTGAACTGGCAACGAATTCCATTGGGAACATCGGTGAGCTACTTGCAACTGCGCACGTGTGTGAAAATTGTGGAATCCGCTATGAATCTTTAAAGAGGGAACTGTGGGCATGTTTAGAGGAGGTGTTCAAGTTTTCAGATGGCAAACTGGCATCTGTCTCTGACCCCTCCTCTGGCCCCTGTTTACTAACTGAGTTTAAACAAAGGGAGTAAAATTAAGGGAAAGATGCTCCTAAGGTTAAGTTATTAACATTAGAAAGAAAATGAGACAACAAATCAAAATCAAATAAATGCATCAAGCTGATCTCAAGAATCTCAGCACAAAAACGGTTAATCCTTATAAACATTAAGAAAGGCTCTTCAGGAAGCAGCTGTCCCTTTGGTTACAAACTTCCTAAAGTCAATTTAACATAGAAAGTGGAGCTGCTTAAATAGTTTAGTTTTGAGACACTACTATCTAATGTTCACATCACAGAGCCAGTTATAAAGCTCCTGTCTTAGATTTCCGTTCTCACAGAGTGGGTAACCCTTTCCTCCCCTCTGCAGGCAGACTGAATGACAGATTTCAACAGAACAACTCTAATAAACAGAATTTTGACATGTCCTATTAACAAGAAACTATATGGGGCAGTGTTGAAGGCTCTAGATTTATTTTTTTTTTTAGCATAAAATATTTTTTCTTTATGAGCCAACATTTAATTCTAAAATGTTTTCTTCATAGTGCAGGTTTTAGAGACAGACACATGCAAGCATACACACAGAAACACTTTCAAGATTTAGCGTGAAGTCTAAGAAAGTCCACACATTTCCTAGACATTAAACACAAACAGCAAACATCGAGAAAGAAGCCACTTCCCCGAGGACTGGGCCCGGAGCTGCAGTCACGGAGGCAGCAGACGTCCTCTTGGCTCAATGCTTCTCACAAACAGACCTTGTTTGGGTGCTGGCAGGGAGGCAGGAGGCAGGGACAACAGGACTGACAGAGATTTGACAACTTATTTTTAAAATGGCTGTACTTGGAGAGACTGGAGTGCCAGCCTTAATAGGCTCATTGACTTTGAAGGTGAGATATCCCAGACTGGTCCTTAAGATTTGCGAGCTTTGCTTAATCTGCCTGGTGACCTCTCCCTCCCCAGCCTGCAAGCAAATCCGGCGCAAGGCCTGACATGGGGCTACCCCAGATTGAACTTTGCAAGTGGCAGGTTTGGAAGAAGTCCCACTTACATCTACAGAATAAGAAGTATTTGATGCCTTACAGAGCAGACTCCGTACGTCTGCAAACTTTCCCCCGAGCTTTCACTCCCCTCCCTCCCCCCATTTTTGTAAGTAAAAAATTAAATGCACAAGATGTTTCCTGAAGATTCTGGCATGGTCTTATCTGGATAAAAGGTCTCATGACGACTCTGCTGCCAACTTATAGAAATTTCAACACAAAACTATCCTATAAAAATAGCTGCTTGCCAGCGTTTGTTTGCTTTCTTCCCAACCATCGCTTGACATTCACCCATCTGCAAACTCGAAAATAAACGTGTAAAATTTATTACTACTGTCATCATTCTTCTCCTAAAGAAGGCAACTTATAGTCAGCATTCTATTTTGGAAATAAGCTAGAAGTCAAAAAGTTTCTCTTGCATTACTTTACAGCAGCAGAAGCTGCCAGTTACTTCTTTGCTGATTTGGCCTTTGAGCAGTGCTGCGCAATGCTGCCTGATGCTCCCACAGCTGGTACCAAAAACCTCCTATACCCCACCAAGGACGGCATTTGTGGTACCCCTTTGGAGAAGGAGTGGCTGTGGGGTTTCCGAGGGGCTGGGATCTTACTGTCATCCCCTGAGGAGACTGGCCTGGCTGTGGGGTGAGGGGACGGGAAACAGGGGCTGAGTCCCGAGAGCTTTGCCCTGGGATGATGCCACCCTGGGCAGGGTGGCAGAGCCACTGCCTCCTCTCCCCACGCACAACCCTGCTGATGGGCACCAAGCGGCAGCAGCAGCCTGCTCCCTATTTTGGGGGAAAAGGAAACGTATCGTGGCAGAGGACAGAGAGAAGGAAGCCATCATGTTCCTCCTCCCCAGCCACCTTCCCTTCCTGCTTTCTAGAGGAACAGTGACAATAGTACCGCTCTGACGCCATCATTAGTTTATAGTAAATAGCAATAAAAATGTGTATTCTGGGTTCTGGACTTCTGTGCCCTTTGCCTTGCCTGGCAGGGAGAAAGCCTTGTCCCTCGTCCAGAGGGTTTGGAACCTGAGTGTGAACAAGTCGGTGTGACTGGGAAGACCCACTTTTCTCTCCTCCATTGCAGATTCACTTTGCAACAAGGACAAGATGTCCAGAGCTACAGAGAAGTGCTCTGTTGGTTCATCCTTTGAAAACCTGACCCTACACCTCCTGTGCCTGAGCCCTCTGTCTCCAGTTGGCGACAAAAGCACTTCCCTACACCACAAGAGTCCTGTTGAGAGATGTATTCAAAACTGAGAAGCACTCGGTGATGGGGCAACCAAGTCCCTGTGACATCAACAGGGAGCAAGATGCTCCGGGGAGCCATCCTAGCACGTCCGGTTGCTTTGCTGGCTCTTGGTGGGACAGGACCAGCACATAAATGGAAAACAAGGTCTTGCTGCTGCAATGGCTTTGCAGGGGCAGAAGAAACTGAGGGCTTTGGCCAGGTGAAGCGAGTGATAGGAGGCAAGCATTGCCCAGGATTTGTGACACCGGCAGCCTCAGCGAAGAGGCTGCTTATTTGTTTTTCCTAGGAGACAAATTATGTTGCTTTGGGTTGCCACGGTTTCTGGTTTCCCTGGTTACCCCTTGGTATGGGGTGGGGGCCATGGGATGATGAGGAGGAGCTCAAAAGAGACAGGAGCCAGTGGCAAAGATCATGACCAACGCAGATGACATTGGCCAGATTTTGTCCTTAGAAAAAAAAAACAAAAAGGCAAAATGGATGTGTCTTGGCAAAGACGGTGGCTGTGTTTTGCACCCTTTGATGTTTTATAATTCTAAAGGGGGAAAAGACTATGCAACAAAATTAATCATCAGTGAAAACCTACAGCCCAGCACACTACAGTTCCTTAGACTTAGAAAGAAGAGGATGAGCAGGGAGAGAACCACAATGCTAAGGAAGAAATCACAGCACTGGGAGCGCCTGGGGCCACGTGCGGGCTGGCAGGCGAGGCCAGGCTGGCCAGCCTGGCTTGTACAGTGGCTGGCACAGCCAGGCAGGAGAAGAACGCTGCTGCAACTCCAGCTCCAGAGAGAGCAGGTCGGCACAGCCCTCCTTGTCAGCCCCATCCCATTGAGCCTCACACAGACCTTCCCCTTCCAAAAATCAATGAGACAACGGATGCAAAGAGGGCTTCCTTACATGGCCAAGCCCCCAGCCCTTAGTGAAACCCCCATGTTGTTTCAAGTAGTCAAGTTTTGAGTAAGGACTAAACCAAGCCTGCATGTGCCCTCTTTATACAACCACATGTTTCAGTGGTTGGAGAAGAAATCCAATCCAATCCTGGTGGCAGCGTGCCAATAATCCTCTCACCTTTCTCTTAATATCCTGTGACTCAGTGATATATGTTAGGCCATTTAAACCCCGGCAGCGGAGTTCAGGTGCTGTTCCAATTATATTGAGTGGACAGGGATACATGCTAGTTGAACGGGAAATAGGTCAGAGGAATTATTTAACTAATAAATTATATTAATGAAAAGTTCTTTAGGGAGCTGTTTGGTTTATAGTTCTGCAGAGGAGAAGAGGGTCAGCAGGAACCAGGAAGAAACGAGAGAGTAGGTAGTGAGAGGACCTGGCCATAGACCTGTGTACAGCAATGAATGAGCAGCCAAGAATACAGGAAACAAGATGAGTTCAGCACGTCTGCTCTCTTTGCCACAGACCTGGCTGCACCACCACTGAAGTCATCTTCACGTAGCACAAAGACACCTGGGCTCGCTCATGTCGGGTGGAAAACTGCTGCCTTAACTGAGTTCTCTGCCCGGGCCAAATTAGGCATTTTCTCAGCAAGGCTAATTAGCTGGGGTACGGTGTCTCTCCAGCACAGCAATATCGACCTTCTGTCCTGGCAGTAGCTCACTTAGACCTAGCCTGGGCATCTTTATAAAGCGTTGCATTCGCCACATAGAAATATCTATGGGCCTGTCCAAAATCCGCTGACGTCAAGTCTTCCCAGCGCTGGGCTTTGAATCAAGCCCAAGTCTGGCGTCTAGAAATAGAGTTAGTAAAACTAAAACAGTTGCCAGGAACACACAGTATCCTTGGGTTCCCTTCATTAACAGTTCGGTTTGAAACGATTCCTAAGGACCAATTTGCTGTGCCCTGTTTGCTGGGGTTTGGAAGTTCAGGGAAGGGTTTCAGCAAGGGGGAAGCAGAGATCCTGCTCCTTTCTGCAGGGTCCTATGGCTGCATGTGTTGTACCTGCAGATAAATCAAGCCAAGGCACACTTTCAAATTGCACTGATGGTAATTCATTAAATATCCCACAGGAAGTGCAAGGCATTACTGGCTGTTGGGCAAAAATTACGAGGAAGAGTAAACAAGGTGCCTTTGGAGTCTGGTCCCTGACTGTGATAACAGAGAGGTAACTTCAAAGTTATGATGTTACCACTGCAAACTAAGACCTAGAGATTTGTGACATCTAATTTTAGCTATTTTGAAGCTAGATCACTGTTGTCAGCCAAGGGCATAGCTCCACCTGTGATGAAGGGGGGAGGGCAGCTGGGACCGCACGCTTCAGAGATGTCCCTCTTGGGCACCTTGCATAGGATGGGATGGAGCCTCTCCTGGTGGTGCCTGTTTCTCTCCGTCATTTTCAGACAGAGCCCAGCCGACTGACTTCAGTTACCTGACTTCTGAATCGACCACATCAGATGTGCCAGCCCCACCTGTACTGTCTGTGATGACTGTTGGCCATGAAAACTGTGCACCCCCAGAGCTCCTGCTGAATGTGCCCAGGCCTGAAACCCCTCCTGGAGCTAAGGACTAAACCAGTCCTGGTGGGAGGCAGGACACAGGCATAGGATACAACACCTCCCCACAGGGAAGGAAATTTGGCCTTCTAGTTTCTCTCTGCCATACAGCATCTAGTCCACAGAGCTTATTGCAGGTTGTGGCTGAATTTTGTTTGGGCTGATGCTGAGCAAACCACAGAAACAGGGCCTTTTGTAGTGAGATTTGAAGAAGTTTTACAGTACTAGCGGTTTGAAAAATAATCTTCAGCATTCATGAGATGTTATAAATTGAGGCTTTTATGTATTAGAGACAGGGCAATAAATGCCAAAGGGGATTTATTGGTTATTGCTGCTCTGATAAAAGGGTCATTAAGAGTTGTAAAAGTCTAAACGATAATGGGGAGATGCTGTAAATGCTGTAAGTGAATAGAATGAAAGAACATGATATAGTTGTCAGCTGAGGTCACTTCCTAATAGTTTATAACCCTCTTCTAACCACTGAAGAGAAGCCTGGGTTTGCCCAGCCAGGCAACTGAAAATGCCCATCGCTCATTCCAGTTAGGGTACTGGTGCGTTCCATCCACTACTTTACTGACTAGTGTCCTGAGAAAGCCCAAACCTATAGACTCAGCCTATATACCGTGTGGGGACCAGCTTCTGAAAGGGCAAGTATCGAGCAGAGGTGTGGGACAGCACCAGGGGCTGTTATGAGCGAGGCATTAAAATGATCATATGGGGAAACAGACTTACACGCCCCAAATCTGTAGCTGTGATGGAGACAAACCCCATCCTCCTCTTAAATAAAAACGGAGCTTCATCTTATATACTCCTGCAGGATTGATGATGACTTAGCAACACTATTTGCTTTATCTGCCCTGCACAGAGCGTCTGACCAATGAGTCTCATCAAAATTTAAATGTGAAAATGATTTTAAAATGAACACCATCAATTCCCACAGCTTATTATAAGCAGAGCTGCTGACATCTGTTATTAAGGTCTCCAGCATGTCCCATTAGGAGCCTTGTTTTCTGTTGTTTGTGATTTTGTCAAAATTGAACTGAATCTTTTCATTCCAAATCTCTGTCATGTCCTGTTGAATTGCTGTGGAAGATTTCAGGCAGACCAGCACAGCTGTGTCCAGCTGTGAAGCTAGAGGAAAAGACATCATTCTGTCTGTGTTAAAATATACACCAGCGACTTTTTCTTTGAGGAAGCCTAATTTCTCTATACTCGGAAGTCTGTCATGGCAATGATATTTCTTCTCGGTGATCTGCTTTTTGCAATTTCATAGGAAAATTAGTGAAACCAAGTAAATTATTTTATCTGTGAGAAAAATAAACCAGCACATTCCCAGTCAAGATGCCAAGGCATCACACCTGACTTCCCAGAGTGCTCCGGGGCTGGTCATCACTTCACCTGCAGTTACAGGTGGGAAATGTTGTCAGTCCAGCAAGGGCTGGATGCTGAAACTAAGGGGAAATGATGATTTTAGGTCCTTAATGTGACCTGCTGACACAGTCAAGAAGAAAAATTCACCCAATTTGAATGCACGAAGTTTAGAGCCTGATTTACAGGATACAGGTAGAATGATGTGCAGGAAGGAGGTAGAGGGAGAGGAGGATTACACAAGGACAAGGAATTACAGATGGAGCGTCTGGACAGGTGACTTTGAATTTCACTGGTGACTCAAGTGGGCTCCACCGCGACAGCAGTCGAGTGAATTGCCCTTGGTTTGCTTTCCCCACTCCCCCACGCGGGTGAAGCCCCCACTCTCTTTCCATCTGCTCTGTGGCACAGCAACATCGTTGCAGTTGCCAGGTCAGACTTCTGCAGATGGGAAATGCTGGGAACTCCCTGCATTTCTTCTGTTTTTCAGAGCTACTCCAGAGATAAAATCATATGAAAAACCCATAAGAATAAATAGGTCTGTTTTCAAAGCAGGGTTTGAAGAGCGTGCAGTAAACAAGGACTGGGTACACTCAATATAAAGTAAACAAACTGCTCATCTTGGACACTGGAGGAGGGGAAGACACCACTGGGCGATCAGAGGGCCTAGAGATTCTATCATAAATCATTCGCCGCCGGGAGACGAACACTGGTTGAGTAAGCACCCTTAATTCTGGCATTTCTCAATGTTCCAGTCTTTGCCTTTGCAACCTGACCGCGCTTTCAGCTTCTGTGATACAGGCGATACCATGGCTCACTGCGCATCAAGACACTGCAGACTCCCTCTGACCTAGTAAGAGAGGCACGTCGGATTTATTCTCTGACAAGGCTTGAGCAGGCACACTGCAGACCTGTTCTCTGCAGCAGACGAGCTAAGGAGCTCGGCATTCCACCTGGCCCCAGTTCCCACAGTCGGCGCAAACTGGTCGAGGCTCCTTGTGGAACTCAATGGAATGCAGAAGCTTTATAAAGCCCAGGTTGGTTAGTAACCTATTTGCTCTGGCGGGTACTGCAGCACCTTGAAATATTGATTTCACACAAGTAAACTAATCTGAAGAGGATTAAAAAATTGACTGGCATTTGGGCAAACAAGATGGATATTTTATTTCCTAGTGGGATCTGTGGGTCATCTTTTATTTGACTAGTTGGACAACTTTCAGATACTAAAATATTTCTTGAAAATACTTCTAAACCCTTTACTTATTTTAATCAAAAGAGCATTGTTGATTACACCTGGTTTTAAAAGCTTTTCATTTTCCAGTCAGCAGCAAGTAAAATGATGCATTTTACAGCTTAACTATAACACACAAGGAATAAAGTATTTCTAACCACCACGTGAAATGAGAACTTGTCTGAATTATTCGCAGAACACTCATAAATAAGGAATTTATGTAGAGAAAATAGGGACCATTATGCATACTCAAAAAGGAAAAAGTTCATCAATGAAATAGTATAAACAATATTTTTAAAAACCAGTAACTGTATCAGAAAGGGATTCTCAGACAAATATCTTCAAGCAACCAACCAATTATGACATTACTCAGAAAAAATCAGACAGATCCTAGCCCTGTGAAGGCCTCAGCAAATTATCAGTATCCTCAGAGAGGATAACCTCATTTCCAGGGCATCGCTGAGAACAGACAGACAAGTTTGGTTTGTTTTCCATTTTGTTTTTGTCTTTTTGTTATTGTAAATAGCATGCTGCTGTTTTGGTTTCCAGCGCTTATGGTTAAGCTACTTCTAAGCAGCATGACTGTAACTTCACCCATGGAAATGATGGTGGATTTATTTACAAGATATTAATTTGCACTTGTGTAATTGAATGGAGAATCCTTTTCCAACCTGCATGTTCTTGCTTGGCATTCTTTCTGTTTGGTTGGTTGGTTTTAATTACTTCTAATATGCATACTAATGCTCTTAATAACTTTGTTCATGAAATCTACATCTGCAGTGGGCTTTTAATTTACAGCTTGAATGTTATTGTTTTAATTTTGTTCTTTTCAATAACAAAGCAACTACTCATGCTTCAGATGTGATCAGAGGATTTAAACAACCCTTCGGTGTGCAATGGGTTGCTCACTGCTTTACTAGTACCTTTCTTGGAGTGAGCCAGGAACACACATGGGACAACCACGTCATTGCACTGGTCAGTACACCACCCACTGACAAGCCTTGAGCATCCTTCTCCACAAAGCCTAGGCGGGCCTTAAGTTAAGGTTAGTAGCTGCTGAAGCACACTGCAAAAGGAGAATGAGCCTTGTTCCAACCCCTATTCTCTTCACCAGTTCCGTTTCTTGACTTCTGCATCCTTCATTCCTTTTTCCCCAGTTAAAACAACCTCGCAGCCTTCATAGAAAGCAACCTGCTGCCTCTACCCCAAATCCTGACTGTGATTGTTGTTTCTTTGCTTACTCATGTGGCAGGATGGGTTTCATACATAACAGCGTAGCATGGAGCCTCCCATGCACTCACAAACCTCACATCAGAAGGTTGACTTAGAAGTCACGAGAGTAATATCACAGAATCATAGCATGGTTTGGGTTGGAAGAGACCTTTAAAGGTCACCTAGTCCAACTCCCCTGCAATGAGCAGGGACATCTTCAACTAGATCAGGTTGCTCAGAGCCCCATCACAGCAGAGCTGTTCCAGCCCTCTGATCATTTTTGTGGCCTCCTCTGTCCCCTCTCCAACAGGTCCATGTCTTCCCTGTGCTGAGGGCTCCAGAGCTGGACACAGGACTCCAGGTGGGGTCTGACCAGAGCAGAGCAGAGGGGCAGAATCACCTCCCTGGACCTGCTGGCCACAGGAGTGTATTTTGGGATGCATTCGTGTTGACTCTTCTGAAGTTTCTATCTAATCATGAAAGTTGGGAATCTGCTTTAAAATCAGAACAAAACAAAAAACACCACAAAGCAAACCAGAAAGATAAATAAGATTCTTCCCCAGGAATGTGACTTCCAGATTGTGAGTTAAAATCAAAATATAAAACAAATATAAAGCTTTAGAACTCATGAGAAGCAGAACAACTGAAAAGACTAACTTGTGGATGGCTTTCATTGTGTTACACCAATAAATAAACTCAGTGGTCACATAACAAAAAATGATGTGACAGATGACATACACTATAAAAAGTCCTAGTTTTGGTGCAGATAATAATTTTCTGAGAAAATATGCCTAATATCTGTGTGCTTTAAAAGCTCTTCTACTCTGCAGTACTATAAGGCATAAATAAAAATCGAACTCTATATTTACATACAGTAAATGTACACAGGGATGTGTTTTGAAAAGGGCAAGAGTTAATAATGCATGAAGGGTGCTACAGGTTGAAGTGGAAGTATTTGCCTCTGGTTGCTGGAAACTTCTGAGACTCAAAGGGAATCACACAGATTTAACTGTTAGCTTTCCAAGGAGGTTTTTCTGGTGAAGTTTTGATTCACCTTATTTTTAGTTGAAATACAAAAAAAAAAAAAAAAAAGAAAATCTGGGAAAAGTGAAAGAAAGGCTTCAAATGAAACAAATATTAAAGGAAAGAAACATTGTATTAAAAAATTACATTTATTTACATTCAATATTAAATTTAAAATATGTTGTAATAAGATATAATTAATATCTTAAAAAGAAACTACTGAGAAGATGCTAGTAGACATGAAGTTTTGTGGACTTTTTTATTAATTACATACTAGACGATCCGTATTGTAGAATCTCATTTTTTCCCTCTGTTCATCCTACGTGTCTGTTATCTTCAATCTGTGTTTCTTGGTTTTAAGCCTTCTTCCCCCTTTCCAAGCCTCACAGTTGTGCTGCTCAAGCATGATCCATCTCACGCACCTCCAGCTCTCTCAGGAGGGGACAAACAGCCCCAAGAGATGTGTCTGTCTGTCCATTAGCTCAGCTGGAGCTGGGATGAAGAGCTGGAGTGGTATGCCAGGCATTCAGATGGCTCAAGACAGGTGGGATGAATTCCACCCCTTTTCCCAGTAGCTCTTGTTTCCTGGTTTTTCCAGGATTACATAGCCCAGGAGGAAAAGGAGGAACCAGAACAACCGAAGAAGAAGTCAGATTGTACTGGCAGCTGCCAACGAAAAGTATTTGATTTGAGGTCTAAAAATGGGGCGAAGTATTCATTTGTGTCTCATTTTAAGCAACCCATATTTATAAATCAGCGTAAAAGTGAACGGGTCCACTGCCCTTCAGAGCAGAGCTTCCATGGGAAACACATTCTGTGATCACTGCCACAGGGCATTGGATCAGGCATGACAAGAGCCATTAAATCAATAAATCATTGCAAAACTGAAGGCTGGTGCTATTTGGAATAAACAGAGAAGAGCACAAGACTGGCTGACTTCTGCACTGATCAATTTAATAAAAATCAATTGGCAATTTGAGGGCTAATGAGGATGCAAAGAAGGTGAAAGTTCTCCCACAATGGTTAGCATCAGATGGGGCATGGTGTTTGCTAGGTGAGAAAGGCTGTCCTGCCCTTCACCACCCTGAACCTGTTTGTGGGTAAGTACATTAATTCAGTGTCCCAAATTACTTCAGTATTTCAAGCTACTACTCTGACCCTCAACTCCATCTTTCTTGAAGCCTTGTTTATCAGTGCTAACAACCTATTTCAAGGGGCAAGTCTTTATCTTGGCTGATATACTGTGTTCCCAAAGGCTGATGTAACAAGGGTCAAAAATGTCTTGTGACAAATCTCTTCCCTCCTCTCTAATTCCCACGTGAAATCAACTTGCATGTAACCTAGATTATAAACTGCCGAGCAAGGAGACGGCAGCTTGGCACAAGCATGTTTAAATCCCCCAGGTGCAAGGAAGGAGAAACAAAGATTCATTGCATTAATAAAGTTCCAGCCTTCCAGGGATGAGGTCAGATGAGAGCAGCAGAGCACTGGCAAACAGGATAGCAGCATCTTATGTACAAGCAAGCTATAAATAAGCCTTCTGATGTGTGTCTGTTCAGCAGAGTCCATTGAAGGAAAATATTCACCTCATCACTGAACATTTCACAGGGCAAGAAATGTTCATTGGGTAGTGCTGTACAAGTAGGACTTTTTTGTTAAATCTATCTGAATTTGCTTTCCTGGCTTATGTACCTTTCAACCTTTCCAGCAGGTACAAGCCCTGACAATTTCTGTATGTCTAATCCATTTGAAAAATGCTGTGTATTATTGGTGTACTTAACAATTTTGCATTTACTGAGGATCCTTTCTTTGTAACAACATAAATTCAGCGTTTAGTGTAGGAACTGCTCATTGCAGTCAAGCCTGGAAACGGCAAGGATGCACACCAGAGTGCTGCCCACTTCTTTTGAGTAACTGAAAACATGCATTTGTATTAATGGTTATATCACCACGTATTAGTGTGTTTTTGTTACAGAGTAAAAGCTACTGATCAAAATGACAAAGCAAGCTGAAAAGTACAACTAATATCTAGGTTGCAACATGTTGCCATAACATTTCCGAGAAATGGGAGCCTCCTGGGAGCAGTGTAGGTGGCATTTGCTCACCTCGGAGCCCCAGCAGCTCTATCAAATTTCATTTCCCTGCCCTGCGCATGCCAGGGCCTGCCTTAATTTAGGCTCTGCTCTCATAAGACCCTGAACTCTCTCCATTGCTCCCTGTTGCGGGCAAAAACGGCAGCCAGAATCTCCCAGGACTGCCCCCATCAGCCACTTGCCCCTCCATTCAGTTCAGTGGAATTATGTGACATACGCATTAGCTTGGATTTAGTTCAGTATTTCTTCAAATGCCAACTGCAAAAACAGGGGCGAGGGGGAGGAGGGAAGAAAACTTCGTGAGCAAGTATAATATCCACAGGCTGATATTTCCATTAACCTTTCTACGGAAAGGCAGATACACTTGCTTTCTAGCAGCCTATCCATTTCCTTCCCATTTACATACACGCTCTTTACCCTGGCCATGAAGTGTCTAAACCAAAAATTTATTGCAGGAGACTGGCTATTGATTTTCAATCCTGCACATCTGGAAGACATGAACAAAAAAAAAAAAAAAAATCTGATTCTTTGAACTAATGAAAATTTAGACTCTAGTCTAAGAAATTATTTCAGAATAAAATTAACTGACATTTTGAATACTCAACTCTACACTTGGTTTTAATTTATAGTCAAATCCCACTTACAAAACTCACCAAAGAAGTTTCAGTGGTATTTGTGGGACTGTATGAATCCAGTGAAGCCACACGGGGCCCTAAAGTGATTAATTATACCCTCCCTGAAGTATATTCCAGAGAAGGGTTATGTGATTGCTGCTTCTCAGGGTGCCTAATGTCACTGGAATGGATACTGTAGTCTCTCTTGAGACTATCAACAGTGCTTTCTGTGAATGAAACAAGCTAGTCCATGACCAAGCAATTCAAGTAAACTTTCTCTCCAGGAGGGAATCTAGATTTCCCCCTCCATCTCTGTGTGTTTCATTCCTTCACATCTCTGCCAAAAATTGCAAGTTCAAGGTCTAAGTCTAAATTTCCTGTCAATTCCTGTCCAAGTCATTGCTGTCGACATCCCAACTCACTGAAGAGGAAGGTATTATCTGCCTCTGTCAACAAACATCATCCTCTTTGCAATTCCTAGGGCAGGACCAAACTCTTCACCTGTAAGGTCAGCCTTACGTAAAGCTGGGAAGGATATTTAACGAATGACTACAACATGATGTACACAGGAAAAAGTAGCACAGCCAACTAAGCTCAGCCACAAAGCCTGGTTTCCCCAGATTCCTGCATCACAGAAACCATATAAGCATTTGGCACTTTCACTAGCAATGTGCACCAACACGTTGCATGTGTGCTCATCTGAACCCTCCATAAATTAATCTCTTCATGAATTGCTCAATAATGACGGATCTCTCATCCACCTACCATCCAAGTTGTCTGGTTTACCTCTGCAGAAAGCACTTGCATCATCAACTCGAAAAACACCCAGAAAGATTTACAAGGAAGCAAAGAATCTGCTTTTGTTTGGAGATGACTGTATTCAGATCAAATGTCAAGTTTAGCCACTTTTTACTTGAAGCTAACCTATAGCTTTCCTTCCCTCCCTCCACTTGCTAATGTATATTTGCTTCTTGTGTAAGCATTGCAATAACATATTACAGTAACAACCACTGTAACACCAGTAATAATACCAGTCATATTAAATATCTTGCACTAATATAGCACCTTTCCTCTGAGGATCACACCGTGCTTTAAAAAATCAGTGTGGGCATCTCCTCCAGAGCTTCCATTTGACTGGAATAAGCTGAGATCCCTGCCTGGCCAGCTCCTCTCTTGCGTGGCATTACTCCCTTTTGCTCCCCTCTCCATCTAAGCACGTTCATTCAACGCAATAAGGTTTCATCCAGAGCTAGGTGAATGAGCTAAATCAGCTACTGGGAGTACCTGAGGTGGTACAAATACTCTTGCTGGAAGCAGAGCGCGAATTCAAGTGTGGTGGGCGTTGCAGCAACACAGCTGTGCTGCTTTCAGCACTCAGGGTTTGACCAACTTGTTGCCTATTGGATGGTTTGACTGTTCAAGAAGAAATATGCAACTGCAAAAATGAGTCCAAGGTGAGTGGTGTAGAAGGATGGGGAGGCTTCAGATGGAGGAGGAAGAGAAGAGCCAAATCTTGGCTCGTATGCTTGAATTTGTTACCTCAGCTGACAGAAATGCACCTGGCAGGAAGAGGAAGCGTCAGTCTGCAAACAGGCTAGTGATATTCTAGTAATGTCGTGAGCTTTGACACATGGGGTAAATGATTCCTCTTCTTCACATGACCCAATTTTATCACTGTATCAATCTCTCATCTTCATTAATTACTATTGATACCGCAGCCAGTAATCCACTCACTGTGGAACAAGCAGGAAACAAAGTATGATGAATCAGTGCTTTAACTAGCCCAAACATGACAGGCAAAGCTTGCTGCCATCAGTGGTGACTCCCCAAGAAAAGCATTTATGTAATGGTATAGTTATGCATAATTGTGAAGTGATGCATGTTCTGCTTAAGCACTAGGTCTATTTGTTCCATGCATTTTTCATAATGCCCTATGTCTCACAAATGCAATTATATGTGGACTGATGCAGGAGCCAGTAAAAGTAGTAATTTAATATGCAGCAGTTTAATTCAGACAACTCCAGGCTTGGGGAGTGTCAGTTTTGGGAATGAAGTGAAAGTATGGCAATATCCCTGCCATGGGCAGGAACACCTTCCACTAGACCAGGTAGCTCAAAGCCCCATCCAACCTGGTCTGAACACTTCCAGGGATGGGGCATCCACAACTTCTCTGGGCAGCCTGTTCTGGTGCCTCCCCACCCTCACGGTGAATAATTTCTTCCTTTTATCTATTCTAAATATACTCTCTTTCAGTTTAAAGCCATCACCCTTTGTGCTATCACTACATGCCTTTGTCAAAAGTCTCCAGCTTTCTTGTAGGCCTCCTTTAGGTATTGGAAGGCTGCTATAACATCTCCCGGAGACTTCTCCAGGCTGAACAATCCCAGCTCTCTCAACCTGTTTTCATAGGAGAGGTGCTCCAGCCCTCTGATCATTTTAATGGTGGTCCTCTGGACTCGCTCCGAGAGGTCCATGCCTCTCTCATGTTTGGAGTCCCAGAGCTGGACTCAGCACTCCAGGTCGGGTCTCATGAGAGCCAAATCACCTCCCACAACCTGTTGGCCATGCTTCTTTTGATGCAGCCCAGGGTACAGTTGGTTTTCTGGGCCGCGAGTACACATTGCTAGGTCATGATGAGCTTCTCAGCAACCAACACCCCCAAGTCCTTCTCCTCAAGGCTGCTCTCAATCCATTCTCTGCCCAGCCTGTATTTCTCCTTAATTTCTTCATGCATCAGGCCAAACTCCTTTCTGCTTGAAGCTGAAAACCTAACAAAAGCAAATATTGCCCTTCCTTCTGCCAGCAGTAACATGACCGGACAAGAGCACGGGGCTAAGAGTGGGAGTCACTCTGTTGGGACAGGGAGATGTGTCCAACTAGTGTACTTAGTAGGACATTAAGGCACAGATACTGTAATGACAGCATTGCACCACTTCTCAAAAAAATACTTATGTATTTGTGAAAATGTACTTGTGAAAAAAAACAAGCATGATATTCCAAGAGCAATTTCCTGGATGTGATCAGTCATTCCTGCTGATGTCAGTGCCAGGGACACAGCTTCAGCGACTTCGAGTCACGCTGGCCCTGCCCTGTGGGGACAACACACTGCCTGGGAAGTGACCTGGATTCTGGCACTTGTTTTGCGCCAGCTGAAGTGTTTGCTAAGCCCTCACCGTCAACACCTGTGCCGTGCCACCAACTGCACCGTCATCACACGAGTGTCACTGGGGACGGCGCTGGGAGCCGGGGAGGCTGTGCTGCTCAGGGCCAAGCAGCTGATTAACGGTGAGGATGCTGCACGGGGAGGCAAGGGGCCAGGCTGCCTTTCTGTGTTGGCAGGGCAGGCTGAGGCAGTGGGCAGCACCTTCTTCCTCAGAAATGCAGCCCCAACAGCCAAGAGAGCCTCCAGGCTCCAAAATCTGCAGGGGATGGTTAAAAAGCAAAGACTATCAAACCCAAGGGGAGGGAGAAAGGGAAAAATACAGCTTTGACCAACCAGAGAAAAACACGTGTAGCTCTGCCCCAGCAGAAGTGATAGTGAAATCAGAGATGTGAGCTGCAAGGGATACAATCATAAGCAATAAAAAAACCAAATTGTGGTTTAGTAAGAGCTGACCAATGTCCTGGGTGGCAAAGCGTGAGTCAAAGGAAGCGCTGAGGGGTGAGTCATCCACCTCAAAGGGCTTTATCCTTGGATAAAAGTCAAAGAGGCAGCTCAGGGAGGAAAAAGGAGTGCAGGAAAGAACAGAGGCAATGGCAGAGCTTGGGGCCCCCTTGCAGAGCAGAGGCCAAGCAGAGGGCAAGGCTGCTATCGGCCAGTTATGCTCCCTTACAGCTATTTTTGGCCCAGCACATAATATGCTGCATGTTTTACAAACACAAGGGTCAGGCTCCTGCCCTGGGGAACCTTGTCTACAGCACAAATAAGAACCAGAGCATGAGTGGAAAGAGGAAAATGGTACAGAAACAAGTTACATTACTAAGGCTGTGTGTGTTTAAATAAACAAACAAATAAACATACTTTTTCTTCTCCTGTAGTCTTTTTACCATGACTTCATTAATGATATGCTGCTCCACAGCCACTCGAGCTGGAGGAGCAATACAGCAATTAACCAGCTGACGCGACTTGGTCTTATGAAGAAAGATGAAACACAAGAAACTAATACAGAAAACTACAGGTCAGATAAAGGCAACCATGATAAGGATCAATGCAGTTTTGGAGTGCAAAAACACAGAGGGCGAGGAGCTATTTAAGGTGGTACAAAAAAGGGATGGAGACGATGACGGGAGTGTTAGAGGGAAGTAGAAGCAAAAGAGGACAAGATGAGAGGCTGTACAGTATCACACAGATCTAAACACAGGTTGATACATGAGTTAGTTCTAGATTACAGGCAAGCATCAGGACTGACGGGAAGAAGTAAAGAAAGTGAACGTGCAGGATCTCATGCTGCTTCAATGACATCATTGGAAAATGCATCATTGAAGATGTGGTAAATACATCAGGCAGAGTAGAAGGCAAAAGAGAAGAGGAAGGTGGTTGTGGTAAATCACATCGGTCGTGTCTTCCATTTTGGGGGAAAGTTGCTAAAAAGGATAAAAAAGTATTACAAAGGCCACAGCAGAAATCAAAACATAGATTTACTACCAGCAGATAGAAGCAAAGAGAGAACAGAGCTAAAGCATGTTTCCATGTCCCCAGCTCAGTTTCATTGCACAAATCTAAATCATCTCCATTGATTTAATTGATATTAACCAAGATTTACAACGAAGCAGGTGACAACGAAACCTAACTTGCTTATATCCTGGGCAAGGCAGGCAAGAGCTGAAGTGATCAAAAGCACTTAAAGCTGTGCTGAGAGAAAGTAAGAAGAGAAATGAACAGACGGAAAAATCCCAAAGGTTCTATTTGGTTTGTGTAGTTTAATTTTCTGACTTCTTAGGTCTACTTTTAAGTTATGCTTCCGTATTGTCGTCACCCCCATCTCCCCCCCTACATATTTTCTTGTATTCCCAGATTAAGTGGGAGAACACAGTGCAAAATCTTAGTCCCACAAACACTTACGTAGACAGTTTTTTACACCATAGGAGAAAATACACAGCTTTGGGGAGGGAAGGATCTAAAATAATTAAAATGAGCAAAACCTTCAGATACTGATAAACCAAAACCGTAAGTTAGAAGCCAGAAAATCAACACCAAAAAAGGCTGAAATTAGAACAATGGGTGAAATATCTGCAGTCATTACCTGATGACTGAAACTAAACTTTACATAATTTTTAGGTATGGAATCTTTAACATACAAAAAATATAACTTGGTTTGTTTACAAAATAAACAAGTACACATACTTCACTTTTGAGTAACGACAAATATGCCCAGTATTAATGCTTTACACTAAGTTACATCTGTGTCTGTTTGCCTTCTGACTTCTCTAAAAGAGAGAAAGAAAGATTGTTAAACTAGAAAGCATCAATATCACAGACTTGTAAACAAAAAGGAAAGTTATGTCTGTAGGGTTTAGAAATAATATGTAAACAGAGAACAAATGCCATCATCCAGATACATGATTCATGTTTGTACAGAGAAAGCTTGGAAAAAGAATACAACATCCCTGTATTTATTCATTGTAATGTATTTCAGCACAATGTTTAGGGCACATTATAAACTGCCAAATGAAATAACTTTCATACAGTATTAGTTACAGAAAGCATTTCGGAAGATTGAGGTGCAGCAATAATAACATTTTCTACATTGCTCTAAAAATTATTTCAGTGTATTCATTCTGGAAGAAACTTGCATGAAGGATGATTTTTTGTTCTCCCACCTTCAAATGTGCAATTTTTCCATGGAGGACCTTGGGAAAAAAATGAAAACCAAGTAAGCAGGCTGGATTTTTCTCTCCTCTTTCATCTGTACAGCTGTGCATGTAAATAACTCGATGTGCATTTATAGTTCTGCTGAATTCAAGGTGTGGAACGATCCACACACTGGAGCATCAGTAGAAAACTGGAGTTGCACAAGAAATATAACAAGGTACAGTATGAAACAGCATGCACAAAGAAGGCTTAAGAAAAACAAAATCTACAGCATAACTGAGCAGTCATTCATTTTATTCCTGTCCATGTCTTGATGGTCTGAGTACAAGTATTTGAAATTATTATTGTTGTTTTGATTGCAATGATTATTTGTGCTTATTCCAGTAACTTACAACAGAATCGAGTTATGTAAAAAATAAACTAGATCAAAACCAGTTACATTAAAAATGCAATGGATAATTTATGGATCATTAAAAACATAAGCAAACTCTTTTAACTATCCAATAAATCGACAATTGCAGAAGTACTTTAGATTTTATTAAAAACTCCAGGAAACTTATAAATCTCATTTTATGCTACAACAGGACACACAAATGGGTTTACTTCTTTCTTTCAGCTACTAGACAAGTAACTAAACCAGTCGATCAGCCATTGTCCCAACTGCACGTCAAAAGACTTGTCAAAAGACATGCAGTCCCCAAGGGGCAATTCCCACAAACCACTTTGAAAGCTCCCTCAATGTTTTCTGAGAATCACAGAACGGTTGGGGCTGGAAGGGACCTCTGGAGATCATCTAGTCCAACCCACCTGCTAAAGCAGGTTCACCTACAGCTGATCGCACAGGAATGTGTCCAGGCAGGTTGTGAATGTCTCCAGAGGAGGAGACTCCACAACCTCTCTGGGCAGCCTGTTCCAGTGTTCTGGCACCCTCAAAGTGAAGAAGTTTCTCCTCATATTCAGATGGAACCTCCTATGTTTCAGTCTGTGCCTGTTGCCCCTCATCCTATTGTTGGACATCACTGAAAGGAGTCTGGTCTCATCCTCTTGACACCCTCCCTTGAGATATTTATAAACATTGATGAGATCCCCTCTCAGCCATCTCTTCTCCAGGCTGAATAGACCCAAGTATCTCAGTTTTTCCTCATAAGAAAGATGGTCCAGACCCCTGATCATCTTCATAGTCCTTCGCTGGACTCCCTCCAGTAGTTCCTTGTCCTTCTGAAACTGGGGAGCCCAGAACCGGATGCAGTACTCCAGATGCAGCCTCACCAGGGCAGAGTAGAGAGGGAGGAAAACCTCCCTCAACCTGCTGGTCACAAGTTTCTGAATGCACCCCAGGTACCGCTGGCCTTCTTGGCCACAAAGGAATGTTGTTGGCTCATGAGCACCCTTCCTCCTGGGCTGGGTCCTGCACCACCTGTCTTGACCTTCTCTCTGCACAGCAGGTTTGAGCAAGGCTTGGAGGTCCTCCCCAGCCCTCCCCAGGGCTATGGCCAACCACTGAAACACAAATTTCCCGTGGCCCAAGTGGTGCCCTGAACCTTCAGCCCTGAGATCTGCAAGCAGATTTGGGGCACGGTAGGGTGAGAACTTCTGCACTTGACAATCCCAACCCAAAAATCAATGGTGTCCGCAATGGTAGAAGCAATCAGTATCAAGGCTCCTTCCTAGCAGGACCTCCTGAGGTGTGTCCCCAGGCAGCAGTCAGGGAAGGTGCCAGCCTTTCCCCTGACCCAACATCCCCAGTGCTGCACAGAAATACCTTATGTTACTGTAGATGCAAAATCAGGTGATTGTCATGTTGCAATGAACTCAGTTCCCTGTATACAATCAGCTCAGCTTATTGTCATGATCAGAACTCAGGATTTTCATGACCAAAAATCCAAGCTGCTGCTGCTTTGGGGTGAATTATGCTCTTTCTTGCAGCATCACTACTTACGGATTGGTGCAACCAAACACTACGCTTCACAGTCTCCCGCAAATGTCAGGGTCTTGCATGGGGAGCCTGTAGGGGCTCCTGCAATAAACAATGTGGGAGATGAGTGTCACTGTAGCCACATCAACCCATCCTTTTTGTCTCTTCCTTGGACTCCCATCTGTTGTTATTTCACGCATAAACTACGTATCTTTATCTTAAAGATCCTTCATCAGCAGTCCTGCCCTACTAATTTAGCAACTACCTCTAATTGTGTCCATCAGTGATCATACTGGCTTACCCAGCTCGTTTGTTAAGTTACAGAAATCACTTTTCCATGCTATCCTTTACGCTCTGAGGGCATGCCCAGCTCGCATGCACAAAACTACCCTACCACTCCAAATCCTTCTTTTGCTAGGGTGCTGACAATAGCCACAATAATCATTGGGTTGTTGGTATGCTGAGATGCCCACCTATTCCACTGCTTGAGGATGTTTCATCTCTTACTTATGCTCTTTCACTGGCCTCCCTTTACCCAAACACAGCCTGTTTTCCTAAAAGCAGACTGTAGCTTTGTGCGGGGTGGGGGCATTCTGTTGTCCAGCCTTCGTACAGACTCTGCAGCAGCGGGGTGCTGGTCTCATGATGCGGTAGCTCATCACGATGCAAAAAGGAGCCCAAAGCAGGTGTGTGTCAAGGCTCAACCAACCACTTCCCTCGCCAGGCCCTTGTGGCTGGCCCAGAGTTTCGTTCATGACCATCAAGCCTGGAGTCTCCAGCTAATGCTGTGCAGCTGGATTTGGCAGGCAAAAACCTGCAGGGTCACACCAGACAAAGCTGTGATGAGCGGGGTGCCAGGAGGGAGCCCTCCTCTCCCGGGGAGGGAGGCTCTTCGCAGCGGGCAGGTGAGGTGCAGAGGGAGCAGCCGGCACAGCAGATGTTCCGATGGGGGCCCCGCGGCCAGGGCGGGCCCCTCTGAAGGGGCACGATCCTTCTGGAGCCGGGCTGGCAGGCAGGGGCGGCAGCAGCTGCGCTCCGCTGTCCGTGAGCTGCTCCTTTCGGAGCCTGCGAGGCGGGGCGGGCTGACAAGGACCGCGGCTTCGCGCCTGCCCAGGGGCCGGTGCCGGCTGCAGGGCACCCCCCGCCCCGCCGGAAGCGCGGGCGGGCAGCCGGCCGGCTGTGCCTCGGTACGCCTCGGCTGCGCTCCGGCCCCTCCCGCTCGCTCTGCCGCCACAGTTCCGCCGGAGAAGGCGCCCGACGGCGGGAGCAACGGCGGGACGGCAGGAAGTGAGGGGCCGCTGCGCTCCGCTCGCCGTGTTATGCGAGAGCGCTCCCGCCCCCGGGGCCGACGAGAGGCGGGCGACGGCGGCAGGAGCGCGGGCGGGGCGGCGTCGCCGCGGAGAGAGCGGCGGGGGGGCCCGGCGGC